>LFYR01000728.1:433055-691500 GCA_001185155.1 Zostera marina | reverse complement strand
CCATTGAATTCAGGCAGTTCCATTCTTAATCTATAATTCCCAAATTCATTTCTTTGATTTCCTCCATTGTACTCTTCATACCTTTGTAATGCTCCCCCTCTTGGATAGTCTCGACGGCCCCTATTTCTTCTTCTCTCGTACTGTAATAAATCTTCTTCCTCTTCTGAAAAATCTTCCTCAGTCTGCCTATTAAAAAGTCCTCCCTGTCTGAAATTTTCTTGCTGCCTGAAATTTTCCCCCTGTCGGATCTGTTCTTCCAAGCGATCCCTAGCTGTGGGTGGGTTTCTTCTTCTGAAATTTATTGTCGGTTCCGTCTGTCCATTCACTGCCGGATCAGCTCCTCCATGCGGCTGAATAGGTTGCAAATTCTGTTGCATTGTTTGAAAGCCGTCCCTAACAAAGGTTGTTAAATCGGTTAGGGCTTTTGCCAACCTCTCAAACTCTTCACGTGTGACGTTCTCGGCCATAACTTGATTTTTGTTCTCACAAATCCGTCCAGAACAAAAGAATAAAGATTAAATCAGTCCAGTGCAAATCTCTGAAATAAATCGCAAAGGTGAATCCCTCTGACTGCAAATCGCGATTATAAAGTGTTGTCAAGTCACAAAATCATAATCCGTCAATAACTGTCTGGACTAACTGTGTACAGATCGCAAATCCTTGCAGATCGAAAATGCAGAATTCGTCCAGGTCCGTGCTCAAAATTGCAGATCACAGAAATCGCAATTTTCTGTACTTCTCAATGTTATGAAATCGCAATGTTATGAAATCGCAAATCTGTCCACAAACTCGCAAATCACAAATCAGAGCAGTAATCCGTTCACAAATCAGAGCAGTAATCCGTTCACAAACTCGCAAATCAAACTCGTAAATCAAACTCGCAAATCAAACTCGCGATTCAGAGCAGTAATCAAACTCGCAACTCGCCACTCGCAAATCGCAAATCAAACTCGCAACTCGCAAATCACAAATCCGTTCTTGGCCACTGTAGATCGCGAATTCCTCCTAGTCTGATACCACTTGATGTAGGCCTTGAACAGTTCTTAGAAATTAAGATTAACGGATTGTAGGAAATCCGTCCAGATTGGTGTCAAAGAATTCAGAAACAGTATTGATCGATTAGGGTTTGTGCTCCTTTGAGAATCGTTCGAAAACTTGAGAGATTACCCCAATCCAAGGATAATCGATAATTGTAATTAGGAAAGAATTGTAGAATCTAGGGAAATAAAGGAGAAATAAAGGAAGAAATAAAGAAATAAAGAAATAAAAGAAAGAAAGAAATAACGTTGAGAATCACCTTGGTTAAAATAAAACTCAACTAGCCTCCTCCTTTAGGGTCCACTCATATTTATACTCTCATGGTTTAAGAGTGGAAAGTCTACCATGAGAGTCCAAGCCATTTTATTGGGCTTGGTCCAAGGCTCGATTAGAATCGAGCCTATTATTAATGCAAGCACTTATAAGGGCTGCATCAGGTTCACTAGGAACAAGTAAAGGTATGTAGAGGCCTGTGTTCTGTTTTGTTCCTTTAGGCTCTTGGCATACTTGACAGCTTTGAATATATTACTCTGTCTCTTCATTTAATTTAGGCCAGTAGAATCTGTTCTTTAATTCAATTAATACTTTGTCTCTGCCTAAGTGTCCAGCCAATCCCCCAGCATGTATATTAGTTATGAGCTGTTTCCTTAAAGGGTCTACTGGAATACATAGCCTGTTCTTGTAAAAAAGAAAACCTTCCTGAATTTTAAATCCACTTCCTTCTTTACAGGTCAGTCACTGTGAAGAAAATTCTGTATCCTTCTCATATAAAATTTTAATTCTTTCAAAATCAACTATCTTAGCTCTCAAGATAGTTAGCCAATTGTTTTTTCTGCTGAGGGCATCTGCTACCCTATTGCTTGTCCCAGTTATGTGCTTCAATGTAAAGTAAAATCTTTGTAAGAAGGAAATCCACATTGCATGCATTCCGTTAGTGCCTTTAGAGATGTTTACCTGTTTGAGGGCCATGCGATCTGTTTTAATTACAAATTCATTCTGTAATAAATATGGCTCCCAAGTCTTGCATGCTCTCACTACTGCATATAGCTCTTGTTCATATGTAGTCCATTTTCTTCTACCCAAAGAGAGTTTCTCACTATGAAAGGCCACTGAGTATCCTTCTTAGTTTAGGACTGCTCCTACTCCCATAATACTTGTATCACACTCTGCCTCAAATACTTTTGCAAAATCTGGTAATTTTTTTTTGTTTTTTTTTGTTTTGAAGCAATTAAATTTCATTAGAATAAGGCTAATGCCAAGTTTACAAAATAGAGAATAGGAATAAAATAGAAGTAAAAAAGAAATGAGCAAAATGCTCATTGACTCTCTCCCATTAGCTATGTAGTCTAGTTATACAGTAACTAGATACGCTGCCTCAGAAGGTTGGTCTCCCATACTTCCATCATAGATATCTCCAAAGGGTGACAACAGCTCTTCTTGTAATACACTGAATCAAAGGAGAGACTGATGTCTTTAATGACCTCCTTAAGGACTACCTCAGGAGAAAATCTGGTAATCTAATGACTGGAGCTTGTTGTAGTTTTTTCTTTAGGATTGCAAAGGCCTTTTCAGCTTGAACTGTCCATTGAAAAACACCCTTTTTTAGACAGTCAGAGATGGGTGCAGCTATTGTACCGAAGTCTCTGATGAATCTTCTGTTGTAGAAAGATGCTAACCCTAAAAAACTCCTTACTTCAGTAAGATTGGAAGGTGAAACCCAACTGTCAAGTCCAATTTATAAAATATTCAGACCCCATCAGTACATCCAATAATTCTTCTAACCTTGGTATTGGAAACCTATATTTAATTGTAATCCACAGTCCACACATCCTCCACTCTCCATTCTTTTTTGGCACCAATAAAGCTGGAACTGCACAAGGACTAATGGAGGGTCTGATCAGTCCATCCCTCAACAATTTCTCTACTTGATTTTGTAAAATCTCAGCCTCTGATGGACTCATTCTTTAGTGGGGCAAGTTTGGCAATGATGCTCCGGGATTAAGATCAATAGTCCTGTGTGGTGGTAGGTCATTCAGTTCTTCCTCAGTGATGCTAGGAAACAGTATCAGTAATTCTGTCACTGCAGTAGGAATTGCAGACCTTTGTATTTTCAGTCATTTCTTTCACTATTACTACCAAACCAGTATTATTCTCAGCAAGTGCTCTTCTGAAATCTTCTTGTGTTGTGAGTTGTGACTAACAAATTTGGTTTCTCAGATGGTTGATTCTTTTCAGTTGGAAATGGTAAGAGAGCCACTTTCAGCCCTTCCACTTTAATTATGTATTGATTGTTCCTACCATTATAATGTGCAAGCACATCATACTGCCATGGCTTGCCTAGCAACACATGTGCTGCATCCATGTTAACCACATCACAAGTAACCTCATCTTTATACTTCCTCCCAATTGAGAGTGGGACTTTGCAACTTTTGTTGACTGTCACTAAGTTCCCACTGTGGATTCATGACACACTATAAGGTTTAGGATGGTCCTCCACTGTTAGACTCAATTTCTTCACAACCTTGCAAGAAATTAAATTGTCTATTGACCCATTGTCTATAATAATCTCAGACTCTTCCCTTGATGGTGCCCTGGGTTCTAAACAAGTTGTTTCTCTGGCTGTTCAAATCAGTATGAGGTACATGGCAGCTCCTGTGAATAATGCAGGACATCCTATGCCCTTCATTAGGTGGGGCTTCATCATCAAACTGGTCTTCAGAATCCTCCTCCTCCATGGGTTCTTTGCCTATATCATCAACAATGTGTACACTCCCTCTTTCAGGGCAGGTGTTGGACTTGTGCCCCCATTCATTACACCTATAGCACTTGATGTTGGAATTTCTTTGGTCTGGAATTCTGTTGACTCTTACATCTTGTGCACTTTCAGTAAATTTTTTCTTTTCTTCAGGTGTTGGAAGTAACCCTTTATTAGTTGGTGGGTTAAATCTGCTTGGAGAGGCCCCCACTGTGAATTTAGAAAATTTTTCTGCCTTGTTTTCAAGTTGGTCAGCCACTCTAATAGTATCCATCAGTGAAAACTGAGGTTGTAAAATCAGTTTTTCCTGATATTTTCCTTTCAGCCCTTGCACAAATCGTGCAATCAATTGTTTCTCAGTTTCATTCAGATTGCTCCTAGATGACAATCTGTGGAAGTCCCGAGCATAATCACTGACATTTCTATTGCCTTGGCAGCACTGATGAGTGATGATATTGAGTAAACAACACTCCTTTATAGTCACTTGGCAAAAATCTTTGTTTAAGTAATTTTTTAAATTTTTGCCAAGTTCGAACTGGCCTTTGGTTGGCTCTTTTTCTATTAGTGACAGTCTGCTCCCACCAGGCAGAAGTCATTCCCTTAAATCTCAGCAAGCTTGTTCATGCGACCATGCGCTCCAGCGCATGTAGGCGTTTGCCTTCATGCGCTGGAGCGGGTTAGGCGGGTCTGGGTCGGATCTGACCCGGATCCGCCTAACCCAATAGGTCTGTTTTTTTTAATTTTTTTTTTAAAATTTAAATATAAGGCCCAACCACCTATTTAAGGCTTATTTAAATGACTTAAGTCATTTAAATAAGAGGTTGAGGGTTTTAAAAAACCCTAACCTCTTTTCTTTCTTGTTTCTTGCACCTTTCTAACCCTAAATTCATAGAAGTCTTATAATCTATGTATTTACATTTTAAATTTTAGATTAATAGTCTATTACTTTGTATTAGTAATTTCAGGTTTTAAAATTTATGTATATATTTTTTTAAATGTTTCTGAATTTACCCATATTTTTTAGCAAATATATATAAGTTCAGGGTAAATTTTGCAAATTTACCCTATTTTCAGGCGACCGCCTAGGCGTCGCCTGAAGCGCCTAGGCGGCCATGCGGCCATGGCCATCGCATGACCGCATGGTCGCCTAAAAAACCTTGAATCTCAGTACCACCAATTTAACCTGTTGATCCTCATCAATATCCATATAGTCAAAAAACCTCTCCACCTCCACCAACCATTCAAGAAATTCTTCAATATGGGCAGCTCCATTAAATGACGGAATGTCCATTTTTAATTTAACCTGTCCCTGCCTTCTAGGATATTGCCTCTGATCTACAGTCCCAAATTCATTCTCATCAGTAAATTCCTTCCTCGTCCTTTGGTAGCGTGGCCTTCATTAATAAGTCCGCGGGCCAATCTCTTCAAATCCTTCATACTCATCATTAAATAATTCAGAAAATTGATCTAATTGATCATATGTTTTTGTTTGAGGGTACGTCGGAGTTGCTGCCTTTGGTGAACGTCGCACTTCATCAATCTGCATTCTATTTCTTCTCTGATAAGTGCGGATGGGTTCCTCCACTGGTCGACGTTGATATATTCCCGCTTGTGGCTCCAACATTGTCGACGAGGGATCCAGATGCCTCCGGTCAAGTGGCGGCCGACCGTCAATAGCTACTGCCGGCACAACTGGAACAGTAATGGATCTTCTCAGATCCCGAAATCCATTCCGCATTGCAGCAGTAAGATCTGCAATGGCTTTTGTAGTGGCTTCTCACTCTTGGCGTGTAACATGATCATCGGCCATGTTCTTGGAGAGCTTCCAATCACCAAACCGAGCTCTGATACCACCTGATGTAGGAAGAAGCTCTCTGGAACAATAAATGAATAAAAACAGTGAAGAAGAAGGAGATCTTCTTTACAAGGATCATATCAGTGGCTTGGAATCCACCAAGTTTGATCTAGATCTAGAAAAAGTAGAAGAATTGTGAAGGTAGTGGGAAGAACAGTGGAGAAAAGAAAGAAATATTCAACAATCGAGAGGGAGAAGCAATTAAGGGTAATACCTTGTTTAGCAAAATATCCAAGAATGATCTTCCTTCCCATGGCCCCATTGTATTTATACTCACATCATTGGTAATGGGCAGCCCAAATAATGTGAGTGAATGATTCCTTAAGAGGAATGTGAATTGGCTTGACCTTGGGAATATCCGGGTCCACGCTCTGTAGATGCATAAATAACACTATTCTGTACTGTATCACCCCCCATTCAAGAGTCAAAGAGACATTAGGCAAGGAGACCCTCTCTCCCCCATTTTCTTTGACATGGTGATGGATATACTAAGTAGATTAATTGAAAATGAGGTAAAAGAAAGAAAATATGACTCATATATAGTCAATGGAGCGGCATCTGTAACTCACTTAATGTATGCAGATGATATCCTGCTCTTCTCTAAAGCCAATCCCAAATCTCTAAAGGTCGTCAAAAGCATACTAGAGACATTCTCAGCCTTCACAGGCCTAATGATCATCCCTCAAAAAATTTCTATCACCTTCTTCAAGATATGTGAAGGCTCCACAAAAGTCCAACATATCCTTGATTTCCCAGTTTCTAAACTCCCCATAGTTTATCTAGGCCTCTCCATAACAGGGAAAAAGAAATCATACAACCAATGTTGGAAGCTAATACAACCCATAGAAGGTTTGCTAGCTAAATGGAGCGGTAAATGCCTCTCCTATGGAGGTAGAATCCAATTAGTAAACTGGATACTAGCTGGAAAATACACATACTGGGCCCAAGGCATCGACCTACCTTCCTCTGTCCACAAAAAGTTCAAAAGCTGGCCTACCAGTTCATTTGGGATGGAAGGAGAGGGATACCATGGTCATTAATGATTCTACCTAAGGAGGAGGGAGGATTAGGGGTTAGAAACCTCCAAATAATAGCCTCTGCTGCCCTTATTTAAAAAGCATCTTGTTTCAGGGCATTGCCCTTCATTATCTTTAATGATTTTTGTTTAATATTTGCAAAAAAAACAAAAACAAAACAAAACTTATAATGAACATGCTCTAATGTTGAATGCTAAAGTTGAATGGTGTAGGTGAGTTGTGAGTTTCTGAGTAGGTTCAGAAATGGTAAAAAATTAAATCTTTTGGAACATTACAAAATTTAGTCTCAAAATGATTCAAATGATATTATTATTTTTACACATTCATATTAATTTTCGTTTACTTGTTCACATAATGTTCACTCTTCAATGGTGTTTACTTTTAGTGTATTTTAGAGTTTAGACTCAAATTATGTATGACTAAAATATGGATTGGATGTAGAAATGCAGAATATCAAGATCAAAGAAAATTAACTTACGATGAAGAATGTATATAAAGAAAAACATTCATAGTTACGATGAAGATAGGTATATTAAAGGAAAGACGTTTAATGATATACAAATCAGGCCTACTGTGGATTCGCATTTTTGAAAAGCTTTTGTTTCAGAAAGAAGCCTAGTGGATAAATGTTTGGATTGTAGGGTCAATAGTACGATTGTGTGGAGATCTGGTACTCCGATAAATAAATTGAGGGGAATAGTGGAAAGTATTAGAAATAGAAAGCATAAAGACATGTTAGCTGAGGAAATTTGGTCGAAGATGCCGACAAAATTCTGTATTCTGTTGTGGAGGGTGAAATGGGATCACCTAAACACGTTCAAGAAGCTGAGAAATTGGAGAGCACAAGTGCCTTCTGTTTGCTTGTTGTGCAATATGGAAGATGAAACTAGGAGTCATCTTTTCTTTAACTGTTCTTATTCTAGATCTCTATTAATTCCGTTGGCGGAACACCTGGATTCCGCTTTCTGGAAAATAATGAACATTCCAGTCTCTACTCAATCCAGTCCAGATATTAGATTAGGGGATTTAACGAAGGCAGCACAAAAGATTACGCGTCACTCTCCCCCTTGGGGGTTAATATGGAACATAGTTCAAAAAGCGACGCTTAAGCGTCGCTTTAAGCGAAAATAGCGGCAAAGCGGTTTTTTTGGACCGCTTTGCCAAACGCTTTATTCCAGAATGTTATAATGTGTTTTTTGGACCATTAATGAGGTATTTATTTATCTCATACACGTGTTATTTATCTTATTTGACAGATCTATGAGATAAAAATAATACGTGTCTATTAATGGGGAAGTTAAAGCTTTAACCGCTTTAGCTAAATAGCTAAAGATATATCTGTTTATATTTAGCTAAGATAACCACTTTAGCTATTTAGGGTTATATATAGCTAAACCGCTTTAACCGCTTTAAGCGACGCTAAAGCGGTTAAAGCTAAAAAAGCGCTCCCTGGAAATTGGGAGCGCTTTCCGCTTTTTCGAACTATGATATGGAATGCTATTGGATGCTTGTCGTGGCATATATGGACGGAGAGAAATAAACGATATAGATAGCACACTAGTAGGCCTCCTGAGGTAGTCCTTAAGGAGGTCATTAAAGACATCAGTCTTTCATTTGATTCAGTGTATTACAAGAAGAGCTGTTGTCACCCTTTGGAGACATCTATGATGGAAGTATGAGAGACCAACTCCTGAGGCAGCGTATCTAGTTACTGTATAACTAGACTACATAGCTAATGGGAGAAAGTCAATGAGCTTTTTGCTCATTTCTTTTTACTTCTATTTTTATTTCTATTCTCTATTTTTGTAAACTTGGCATTAGCCTTATTCTAATGAAATTTAATTGCTTCAAAAAAAAAATACCAATGTCAATCATTCTTCTGCTTTGACTGTAGGATTTCTTTTGCTGATCCTGTAGCTGTGAGGCATTCTCTTGCAATCATTTCAGAATTAGCTGCAAAAGATCCATATTCTGTGGCAATGGCATTAGGTCAGTAGAAGTTTTTTTTACTTATTTTTGCTTGTTAGATTTGCTTAAATGTTTACTGACTAGTGATTCACATGGTGACAGTCATAAATTTACACACTTCATGGTGACATACATAATTTTTTGTGTGCTATGCATGCATGAACAATTTCATATGTAAAATCAGAAGTTTTTATACCGTGTTTATGTTTTGGATGGTGAATACCAATATATCATTGTTAAAAAATTCTATACCTCAATCCTCAATTCCACGTTAATGTTATTGGTGTTATGGACAAAGCAAGATCTGAAAATGGGGGAGATCAAATGATCGATCCCACCTAAAATTTTATTAATTACTTTTTATATATTTAGGGGGATTGAGATCTAACAAAATTGTGTTAACTGTTCTGTTAGATTTACATCATAGAAGTTTCTAGATTTATTTAGTTAACTACACAATATTAACTAATTACACAAATACTCTTATAATATCATTAATATATTTTTCTTTTTCTTTTCTTTACAGGAAAACTCGCACTTCCTGGAGGTATGTTTATCCCTTTTGTGTTCATTTAAAATGATTTCTTCTTTAATATTTATAATCTATACTACAAAAGTATACATCATTTGAACATTAAAACTGTAACTTTGGACATTATTTTTCGATTAGATTTTAATGTTCTGTTGATCACAGAGCATGATCTGGAATTTTTTAGAACAGAAATCACTTTTAGGTTTATGTTGATCAGGAACCCTAGCCACAAATATTAATGAAACAATAACTCAACACATAGAAGTTGATCTACGAGGAATCATAGAAAGTAAAAGTAAAAGAGAACAACATAATTTTTATAGTGGTTCCATACTTCTACCCAAGATTGGTGCACGCTCACTGTCTTGTTTTATTGATGGTGGTTACCTATTATAAAAGTATATAACACATAATGTTATCAGCAACTTGGTATTTATAAAGAGTGAATATCTTGGACCCAAGATAATGACCCAATTAACTCAATAAGGGCACCCAATTAAATAAACAGTCTCCATTCGCTTATACCTCCCAAGTCACATAATATTAACAGTAAAGAAAAAGTGATACTTAATTAGGGTGTACAGTAATTAACTAATTATATATCTAGGTTATTTTTGTAAAACTCTTAAAATAACCTCATTATATCAGAATGATACAACCCACATGCCACAATCCTTCATTTAGTCATCTGACTTCATTAAGTTGCACTTGACAATAGGGGGCACTGTTATTGTTCAAACAGAATACTCTTCTAGGATCTTGTAGAATACAAGAGCTAGCTTTCCCTCACAATGAATGGTGGCTCTCTACATTTTCCTCACAAACGAATTTAGGAGAGGTTTAAGGAAAGAAATCACACAAAACAAGAATGTATGTTTTGTTAACGGGGTTCAACTTTGCCTACCTCCCCGGGAGGGTGATTGAGCTCCTCCTTACTCTTGGCGATAAAAGAATAATGTCGCAATTACAAATAGAAAAGATTAAGTATTTATAGAATTAGTTTTGGGAATTGAGCCTTAGACAACTAATCCGTTCCTCTCCAGCCCAATGGGAATTGGGCCCATGAGGAATATTCTCCACTTATTCTAATGCCTTCCTTAGTAATTAATTAATTGTTCATTGAAATAATTGCATATAACTCCTTGCAGTTAATCTCAACGTAATTAACTTTAACATGCACGACTGTAATTTGCTAATTGTGTCACGTAATTCAATCAAACCTTCGTAATTTTAAAGTGGACCATTATGTCTCTCAAATTCACATTATATTAGATACAATATTTTATATCGCCTCAGTCTTTAATAAAAGTAAATATTTCAACTTTAAAGGACCAAGTAATCAATTCATCAACCATGACTAAACACTTTCTTGGTATTTTTTTTATGCAAATAAAAATTTCATTAATAAAAATGAATGCTAGTGCCCTGATTATATGGAGAATAGAAAATTACATAACAAACAAGCAAACAAGAAAATGAGCTAAACACCCATTAACTCTTTTCAATTAGCTATGTAACCTGTTGGAGTTAATTGTATTAAAATTAATTGCAAGAAGTTATTTGCAATTATTTTAGTGAGCAATTAAATAAATTATAAGGGAGGCATAAGTCAGATGGAGAATATTCCTCATGGGCTAATAATTCTTATTGGACCTGGTGGATTAATTAGTTATCAAGGGCTAGGGCACGCCTCCCTAGATAACTAATTATAAATAGCATCTAATTTTTCTCTTGTAATGTTGTTGGATATTTTTCTGCCGATTGTAATTTTTGTCACAGGGTAGGAGGAACCCAATCACCCCTGGGGAGTAAGTACAGCTGAACCTCGTTACAAAACAGAATACATTTTGTTTTGTTATGTGTTCTTATTTTTCCTTCCTTCACTTCTATTTTTTCTGATCTGATTACACGTTTCAGATCAGTACATTTGTTTGAATCGTATGAGGTCAGAATTGAGAGAATAGAGAGAGCCATCATTCTTGTGTGAGGTAGAGAGAATCTGATCAGGAGAGACCAGATCTGTTCTTGGATTGCAAATCGATTTACAGAAACATTTATTAGAAGTTTAGCACAAAAAGAGGAAATAATAACTTGTGGTATAAAGTACAAACTATACCCCCACTCCACCATTCAAAAATCAAAGAGGAATAAGACAGGGAGATCTCCTCTCCCCAATATTATTCGATATAGTCATGGATGTCCTAAGTAGATTTAATAGAAAGAGAAGTAGAAGCAAAGAAAATAGACACATATAAAGATAATGGGGGCAATATCCATATCTGATCTAATCTATGCAGATGATATAAAGGTAATGGGAGCAATATCCATATCTCATCTAATCTTATGCAGGCAGAACCCAATTAGTAAATTGGGTCTTACAAGGTAAGTTTCAATACTAGGCAAACGGAACTACACTGCCATGCACAGTTATTAAAAAGATTCAGAGCCTAGCTTACAACTTCATTTGGGACGGGAGAAGAGGGAGTAGTTGGGAAAAAATGTCACTCCCAAAGAGCGAAGGCGGAATAGGGGTCAGGGATTTCTTTGCAACTAATGCTTCAACATTAGTTAAAAGAACAGAGAGGATGTGGAGTCCTAATAACTCCATATTAGCAGACTGGATAAAAATTAGGCACATCAAAGGAAGAAACATTGGGGAAATAGAGTGTAGGCTTACTCTGGACTCTCACATGTGGAAAACAATACTAGCTAATAAGGAAACAATAGGGAAATGTAGAAACTGCCTGAGTAACTATATGGTCACACAAATTGCCCCCTCCAAACACTCAGAAACATTAAGGTCCAGAGGCATCTTTCAAGAGATAAATCTAGGGATCTGGGCCAAAAAGCCTCCTAAATTCTCCATGTTGTTGTGGAGAATTAAGGTCAAGAGTCTGAATACTTTAATTAGACTGCAAAGCTGGGGACTCAACATAAATACGTCCTGCTCACCATGTGGAAATGAGGAAGAAACATTACAACACCTGTACTTTAACTGCCATTACACTAGATCCCTATTGCTAGAGTCCACTAGCTGTCTTAACAATGCTGTTTGAACACTTAATGGGCAAAATTCCCTATCTTCTGTAATAGATATCAGGATAGGGGATATTATGGAAACAATACAAAAATTCACCTACAAGTTCAGCTGTTGGAGGGTACACTGGACTATGCTAGCATCCCTTTTCTGACACATATGGTGTGAAAGGAATAGGAGATTAAAACAACACGCCCTAAGACCTCCAGAAATTGTCAGCAGAGAAATTACAAAGGATGTGAGCATTGCATATGATTTTACATCCTATAAGAAACACAATCTTTCACAGATTGAAATACAAGTTATATGCTCATGGGAGTCCAACTTCTTGAGACTTCAGTCCTTGGCCAGTCAGTCAGGGTCATAGCTGTATAAGAGGTAGACAATGTTTTTACATTTACTGTACTTGCATTTCCCTATATTCTGTAATCCAACACATTGGTCCCCCCCTTGGGGGTTAATATGGAATGCTATTGGGTGTTTGTCGTGGCATATATGGACGGAAAGAAATAAAAGGTATAGGCAGCACATTAGTAGACCTTCTGAGGTAGTCCTTAAGGAGGTCATTAAAGACATCAGTCTCTCCTTTGATTCAGTGTATTACAAGAAGAGCTGTTGTCACCCTTTGGAGATATCTATGATGGAAGTATGGGAGACCAACCTTCTGAGGCAGCGTATCTAGTTACTGTATAACTAGACTACATAGCTAATGGGAGAGAGTCAATGAGCATTTTGCTCATTTCTTTTTTACTTCTATTTTATTCCTATTCTCTATTTTGTAAACTTGGCATTAGTCTTATTCTAATGAAATTTAATTGCTTCAAAAAAAAAAAAAAAATCCAACACATTGGGGTATAACACGATACAAATATGAGAGACCAACCTTCGGAGGCAGATAACTTAGTACCCAACACTAGGCAGTATGGCCGTGTGGAAATGTCAAATGAGTCTTGTACTCTTTACCATATTCTATTTGTTTATGCTTATTTATGTTTATATTAGTGATATGATACATATATATGATATGATACGATACTAATATCATATCATATCATATCATATCATATATATATTATATATAAGGGATCGAGTATCTCTCCCACTTATTTACATCATCAGACTTGAGGGGGGAGTATTAGTGATATGATACATATATATGATATGATACGATACTAATATCATATCATATCATATCATATCATATATATCATATCATATCATACATATATACGATATATACGATATATATGATATCATATATACGATACGATACAATACTAATTAGTGATATGATATTGTAGTATTAAGTTGTATATATATGATACTCATTGGGAATGAAAAGGGATCGAGTATCTCTCCCACTTATTTACATCTCTAATATGGTATCAGTTTCTTAGAAAGAGAGTTTCCTCGGTCCTGGATTTTCTCCTCAACAATCCTTCATTTTCTTGAATTCCGCTGCAATGGAGGACGACATTGTTGATAGGAGTGGAGTCGCAAATTCAGATGCTTCCAAGATAGTTTTCACCAAGCATCTGAAGATTGTGACGCTGGACTGCTCAAACTACTTCGCTTGGCGCACACAATTCGTCGTCATCTTGCGAGGACATGAGCTGCTGGATTTGATCCAAGGATGGCTAATTATATGTATCATATCACTAATTTCTTCAGATTCAAGCTCTAGAGGTGAGTTCTCAATTTCAAAATCAGTAAAATTAATTGATCATGAGAGGCGCCCCTTCACTAGAGGAGCTGCAGGGATTAATAAGCCTAATCCTAGGTATGCACTGTCTATATTAGCTTCTGAAATTTCAGTTTCATCTTCAGTCAAGCAAGCTTTGGAGAATGAAGGATGGAAATCAGCTATGAAGAAAGAATATGATACGCTCGTTAAAAATGGCACATGGGAGTTGGTACCAAGGATGCCAACTGACAATGTGATTAATTCTATATGGCTGTTTAAAGTCTAAGAAAAATCAGATGGCAGTGTGGACAGATTGAAGGCAAGGTTAGTGGCAAATGGGAGTGATCAGATTGAAGGCAGAGATTACAATGAGACATTCAGTCCAGTTGTAAAATCTGTATCTATTTGTGCAGTATTAAGTATTAACTATTGCAGTCTCAAGAGGTTGGAAACTTAATCAAATTGACATAGGTAATGCATTTTTACATGGTCAATTGGAAGAGAGGATTTTAATGCGTCAACCTAGAGGCTTTATGGATGAATCATGTCCAAATCACGTCTGCCTATTGAAGAAAGCTATCTATAGTCTCAAACAATCTTCAAGGATGTGGTTTCGCAGACTAAAAATGGTGCTGAATTTAATGGGTTTTATACCAAGCCAATCTGATCCTTCATTGTTTGTGCACTTAGGAACAACTCATTTGGCTGCCAATCCGGTTTATCACTCCAAAATCAAACATGCAGCCATGGATTTCAGATTTGTTCGAGAAAGAATGGAGGACAAAACTCTTGTTGTGCAACACATACCGAATGTTCTACAACAAGCAGATATTCTCACTAAAGCATTGAAGCCCAAACTCTTCAAAGATCTCAAGGACAAGCTGATTTGTTCACATCATCAGACTTGAGGGGGGAGTATTAGTGATATGATATGATATCATATCATATATATCATATCATATATGATATATATATGTTATATGATATATGTTATTGTAGTGATATGATATATGTTATTGTAGTATTAAGTTGTATATATATGATACTCATTGTGATGAAAAGGGATCGAGTATCTCTCTCACTTATTTACATCTCTAATATGGTATCTCTCTCACTTATTAGAGATGTAAATAAGTGGGAAAGATACTCGATCCCTGTTCATTCACAATGAGTATCATATATATACAACTTAATACTACAATAACATATATCATATCACTGATTGGTATCGTATGATATGATATGATTAATACTACAATAACATATATCATATCACTAATTAGTATCATATAATATATATGATATGATATCATATATATGTATCATATCACTAATAGTTTATGCTTATCCCTAATGTAATCATTATGATTAACTGCTTCAAAAAAAAAGGTACAAACTACTCAATCACATGGAAAAAAGGTCTCCCAATTAACAAATTGAGATTTTTTACCCAACAAATCAGACCTAGTAGTCACTTAGACCCGTGGCATAAGGAATATGGACACAAATGGCCACAAAATTCTTTATAATTTTATGAAGAATTAGATGAGGATACTTAACAACATTCAGTAAATTTGTAAGATGGGGAGTACAAACACCATTAACCAGCTTTTTTGTAACAAGGAGGAGGAGTCAATCAATCATCTTTATTTTAACTATGAATATACAAGAGAAATCATTCTCAAAATCATATAAGCATTAGGCCAAGCTATCTAGAAGTTATCAAACTTTCCAGTGCTCACATCAAGCTTTAAAGGCACGGATGCGCTGTGCCGCTTAGACGACAGTGGCATTTCTGTAAATAAGTTAAAATATATAAATTTTAATAAATATTATATAGTTAGAATGCTGTACATAGTTAATTTAGATAAATACTTAACCAGATTCATAGGATATTTTTTTCCACCAGAAAACAGGTTGCTGGAGCTCACTAGAGGCGTGGAAAAAGATTGGGGGGGAATGGAGAGGATAGGTGGAGGTTTTGGGGGAGGAAATAGGCTGGAAACGCAAGAGCCTTAATATTTATATGTAAATAAACATTAGGGTTACCGGATCTGGGTCCAGGCCTGACCTGGATCCAGCGGTTAGGGCTAAATCCTGGATGCACCTTGAAAAGTGCATCCAGGTAGCGCACTCGTGCAAAAGTGCACCTGAGGCGTGTTTTTGCGCACACTTTTAAAATAATGGCTCACATCAAACATAGACATAAGAATTGAGGATATCATAGAGGCACTTCAAAAATTTACAAAACAAGCACCATGCTGGGAGCTGCATTGGAAGTTTGGAACATTATAGGCAGAACATCATGGCATATATGAGCGGAAAGGAACAGAAGACTAAGAAACTACATTTTCAGGCCACTAAAAGCGCTCTCAAAAGAAATTATAAAAGACTCAAGTCTATCCTTTAAGAGAGAAATCTTCAAGAAGGACAGCACAGCAGAGGAATTACAATGTTTAAATTTGTTGGAGGCTTCACTTCTGTGGCAAACCTACTAGATTCATAGATCTAGGAGAACTGCTATATAGAATCAGAGGCAATGGGCATGCCCTTTTTCTCACACTAGCCATTTTTATATATATTTCCCGATTGTTTTCTAGTATAATGGACTGCATTATATTGGACTTTAACTTCATAAAAAAAGCATTATTGTATTATCTGATCATTCCTTGTTTTATAATTTAATAAATTGATAAATCTTTAATAAAATAGTAATAGTAATTCTGGCAGTTTCATGCATCTGGCTTTTCAAATTAAAAAACATGTCATTCCCAATAAATTTGATATAAGACTAATATCTCCATTGCAATGTAAGTACTTTAGACTTACTATTTTTTCAGCTACTATTATTTCTTTTTCTTGTTTGCGTTTTGTATAATATTTGTGAATGGATGTTAACATGTCAATTTGGTGTCTTTCAGGTGCTTTGCAGGATGTTCTTCGTCTGCATGATGTACTTGCTAGGGTGTCTCTTGCTAGATTGTGTCATTTATTGTCCACAGCTCGTGTTTTAGATGGTATTTCTTCTGCAGATGTCCTTTCGTTCTGTTTTTTTATTTTTTGGTAGTTGGGCTACTAAATACAAATGAAGTGTTTTATTTACAGATAGGCCTGATATTACATCGCAGTTCACTTCTGTGCTATATCAGCTTCTTCTAGATCCTAGTGACAGAGTTTGTTTTGAGGCATTGCTGTGTGTATTAGGGAAATTTGATAATAGTGAGAGGTGGTTTATTACTTTATTTCCCTTTAAAATACATAATTTAACAGCGCACTGCCTTTCCATTTTCTGTAATATTTTCATTGCTTAGGATTGGGACTTCCAACATCAGAAGTTTCCTAATCTGAGTTGCTTTCTGTAGATCTGAAGAACGAGCTGCTGGTTGGGTTAGATTGACTAGAGAAATCCTTAAATTACCAGAGGCACCTTCTGTTTCAATAAAGAATACTGATGCTCTTCCACCAAAGTTGAGCACCACCAATAAACAGACTTCAAAAACTAAGCGCCCACAACCTCTTTTTAAACTTGCAATGAGAAGGTTTGATTTTTATTCTGCCATGTTGTTTTCTCATGCAGTCTTGTATCTTGATCACTTCCTCTACTGGTATTAAACCACCTCTTTCCTTATTAATATTACTTTCTTTGTTTTTTAGACTGGAGAGCTCGTTCCGAAGTTTTTCTCGTCCTGTCCTTCATGCAGCTGCAAGAGTTGTTCAAGAAATGGGCAAGAGCAGGGCCGCAGCATATTTTTTAGGATATGCAGATGACGAATCAGCCCAGCAGTTCAGTTATTCTGATCATGTGAATTCTGTCGATTCAGATCTTAATGACGTATCTGAGTCTAAAGGTACGCATCTGACTACCTGTTTGGATATTTTGGTGAATTCAAAATATATTTCGTATTAATTTTTTAATTATATAATCAATGGTTTTTTTTGCAAGCATTGATTTTTTTCATTAAGAGTAATGAAGGGTGATACCCTGAAGTTACAATATATAGGAGTGAGTAATACATCAATGGGTTATGAAGATTAATTGATTATTAATCATTATTATTAATACTAATTATGAATAATATCTTTTATAAATATTCATGTATAATATTTAATTATTTAGGGACGGTTTTTGATATTTCTTAGATATTATCATCGTTTTTTTTTACAATCATTTAAACAAAGGATTTCCATGGACATCTTTGCAAAATTGCTTTATTATTGTTAAATTTGAAATGATATTTTTTTTTGATAATTTTTTTCATTAAAATAATCAAGGGCAATGCCCAAACTACACTGGAGAAAGAAAAAAAAGAAAAAAAGCTTCCCAATTGACTATGCTACCTAATGATAATAACTAGACAAACTGTCTCAGGAGGTTGGTCTTCCATATCTGAAGTGGTGTCCTTCAAAGGATGGATAATTATGAATTTTGTATATATGCAGTTGAAGAATAAATGGCCCCTTGATTCATCCTTGACATTACATAGAAGGCAGGTAGTTCACAGAGAACAGATCTGATCTCTGTAGATTAGGTTCTCTCTCTTTTTCTCACAAAATGATGGCTCTCGCTCTCAATATTCTGATCTGATTTTTGTATAACCAGATCTGCAATAACACTCAAAGAATTTGTGGTAGAAGGAAAGGAATAATAGGTTTAACTCTTTAAGGAAATGATTCAAATGTAAACGGAAAATAATAAATGCACATAGAAAACAAAGAAGGATATTTTGTCAATGAGGTTTAGTCATGCCTACTCCCCGGAGGTGATTGGGTTCCTTCTACCCTTGGTGATCAAAGAAATTCGAAATCCACATTACAAGAGAACAAAAATAGACATATATATTGATGTTATCTAGGGAGGTGAGCCCTAATGATTGCCGACCAGTCCTAGATAACTAATTCATTTTTCAGACAGCCCAATAAGTTTCTCCTTTGATTCAGTGTATTACAAGAAGAGCTGTTGTCACCCTTTGGAGACATCTATGATGAAAGTATGGGAGATCAACCTCCTGAGGCAGCGTATCTAGTTACTGTATAACTAGACTACATATCTAATGGGAGAGAGTCAATGAGCTTTTGCTCATTTTTTTTACCTCTGTTTTTATTTCTATACTCTATTTAAATTGGACATTGTCCTTGTTTTTTTTAATGAAATTTTAATTGCTTCAAAAAAAAAAAGTTTTATTCAGCCCATGCGGAATATCTTCATCTATCTTATACTTTCCTCAGTAATTAATTAATTGCTCATTGAAATAATTGCAATTAACTCTTTACAATTAATCTTAATACAATTAACTCCAACATGCACCAAAAAATAAGGTTGTTAAGCTACCCCCTAAGAATAAGAGGCTAGCTAGAGCTAAAATTGGTAACTCAAGTAAATCCCTATTCAGAGACTGGAGAGGAGGTAGAAAAAAGATCTATTCAGAGACTGGTTCCCAAGCGTTATGCAGTCCCTATGGTGATCGGGCTGGCAGTAAATTCCTTACAATCCCACACTGATCTTCCCTTGTGGTCTAAACAAGCCAACTAGGCAGCTAGAAGTTAGGATATTTCTTGTATCTCTAAACTCTGAAATATTTGGTCTCCTTGAGACTAAGGTTAGGAAGTAAAAGGTACTAGGCATCAATGCATCATGAATGGTTTTGGAGAAGCATGATCTTGTATCAATAATATTAACTCCAATTCTCTAGACCTATCTGATTCCATACGTCTTGGATTGAGAAAAGATATTCGGAAGTTGATTGTTCTAGTCTCCCATAGACAATTCATCCACCTAGAAATGTCTAATAAAGGCGGATTCAATTTTCTACTTGCTTCAAATTTTTTTTTCCTACTTACTAGTGTAGAGACTTAATTTCCTAGAGCAGGGACACATATTTCCTAGAAAATCGTCATTTGACAAACATTATTAATTGTTAAACAAAGAAAATAGTTTTTGAATGTTTACTTGATTCAGAGGTTTCAATTGCCAATTTAGCAATTGACGAGCCAAATTTTTCAGCTTTATTCTTGTAGATGACACTATCCATAACGACCTTCATTCTAAGTTGATCGTCATCGATCATTTTCTCCATGCAATCCTCAAAAGCTTCTTCATATGACGCTAATTCGTCATTACCGTGACCGTGAGTACTACAATCGATAGATAAAGAATTTAGTAATAGTGAATCATAACTATCCAAAATGAACTTAGTACCTTTTTAACTTGTAGTACACTGTTGGATTGAGGAATGCTGCAACTTTGAACAATAGAGACTGGAAATGCTTGGACCATCGATTTTCTAAAATCTTCAAAATAGGCATGTAATCACGTTCAATGTTTTGGAAAATGGCTTTTATTGCATCCTTAGCCTTCAGAAATGCAGCCGCTAGGGATAACAAATTTGGTTTTGTGTCACCGTTTACCAATCTCAAGACGATAAGTATGGGTTTAGAAGCTTTTAAGTAATCTTCAACAGTTATCCAGAAACGGGTGTTCACGACTAGTTTGCAACCGTTACACCATCACCCTTCTTCGCCTATGGACGCCAATGGAATGTCCTCAAGACCTGTGAGTGTTCGTGCAAGCTCTTCAATGTCAGGTATGTGGTGGCAAATCGAGTCACGCCCGGCCTAGCCAGTTCTTTTCCCTTTCGTCGCCTCTAACCATTTGCTATGAAGGGTGACATGGTTGTACACATGATTTGTGATTTTCATAGCACTTTTGATTGCATTCTTGTATTGGGGTATCTTCCCAATGTCCTCAAGAATAAAATCCATCATATGAGCGACACACGATGTCCATAAAAGGTGCTTGTATTTTTTTGTCAGTATTTTTCCAGCATGAACGTAGTTTGAAGCGTTATCCGTGCAAATCTGAAAATTTCAAAGTGTTTGGAATTACCAAAAATTATAACCTTAAATAAATAATGACATTGAAGAATTAATTACCTGCATGATATGCTGAGGGCCTATTATATTCATTGCATTCTCAAGGTCCTCGGCAATAAACTCAGTCGTCTTTTCTTGGCTAGATGCATCATTGATGGAATGAAGATAAAATGTTCCTTCAAGAGAATTCACCAAAAAGTTTATGATATTCTTTCGACGACGATCAGTTCATCCGTCAAATATGAGCGTACAACCACTCTCAATCCAAGCTTTCTCATGCCTCTTGTACGACACCTTCAAGCCTAGCCATTCCGCTGTTATAAACTAGACCGCAAAACAAATATTTTTCTTTGGGTCATTAAGGATCCCATACTTCCATCTGGGATCTGTGCTAGGCGGTCGTCTAGTTTTGTCATTCAACCATTCTGGATCAATGGAAGAATGGTAGTCTAATTCTTCAGTATCGTCTTCTGCCGGATTTCCCAATTGCTTTACCTGCCGGAGGTTATGGAGGCGGAGGTGGCATAGGCTCCTTTGGTGCTTCGTCTTCCGAAACATCTTGTGTTTCATTATCATCACTACTTGTTTCAAGGAGGTTGCCTTCAGCCTTCAGCGGTGATATATTCTTCATCGGACGACATTAGGCTTATCTAAGAATTTTTTTTTTTTAAAAAGGTTGAAGTTTGGTAGTAAAGACTAAAGACCTATAAGGCAAAACAATCCAAAAAGAAAAGAAAAAACGGGGTTGGCCAGAATCCGGCAAAACAGGCCGGATTCCGACCAACTTCGTTTTCTGTTTTTACCAAAAAAGGAAGAAGACTCTAGGTGAAGCCGGCAAACTAATTGAGGGTATAAACGGGCGAGCTCCCGTGAGGTGGACGGTTTCTCTGGCGAGGTGAGAAAGAGATGAAATTTTTTCTAGGGTTTTTAAAAGAGAGTATTGTGTTTAAATAGTTTTAAGGGAGGGGTAATAAGGGAATAAAAAGAGTTTTAAGTTCTTTTAAAAGGGTAATGTGGCGGATTACCCACAAACACGACCCACCTACCCGACTCAAAAAAGTGTTGGAAAAAGCACCCAGGAATAACGCTTTATCGCTATAGCGCGCTAAAGCGGCATTTTCAAAACTACGATGCTAACCAAATTCTCCATAATAATATGGAAAATTAAACGGGGGCATCTTAAGACCTTAATCAGATTTAGGGGATGGGGTGTCCCAATTCCCCCTACCTGCCTGCATTTTATATAATGTTGAGGATGTATCAAGAAGCCATTTATTCTTTAACTGCACATACACAAGGTCCATACTTGTTCAGTTGTCCTTCCAGTGGAAATGCTCAATCAATTGAATATCCATACCCCTTCACCTAACAATCCTAAAACATCAGATTGGGGGATCTAATTCATCACTCACCTACTTGGGGACTAGTATGGATTATGGAATGCTATAGCAGTCCTATCATGACACATGGTTTTCGAGAAATAGGAGATTAAAACAGCACACACTGCGACCCCCAGAAGTTTTGCTTAGAGAAGTCATCAGGGATATCAATCTCTCCTTCAGGCTAGAGTGCCATAGAAAAGTTGTAATCCTTTGGAGAAAATTACACTTCATATGTGGGAGACCAACCTCCCGATATAGTATATCTAGTTGACCGTCACTAGATAGCATAGTCAATTGGAAAGTGTCGATGGCTCAACAAATACATCTCCCTTTTTTATCTTTTTGTTTCTCCAAGCTTTGTAATTCGGGCATTGATCCTCATTACTTTAATGAAAAAAATTATCTGTTTCAAATAAATATCCTATTTACTAGTTTATGCCTCTAATAACAAAGAGGATAGGAAACAATTATGAAAAGGTCTTATTTATATCAGTAGCTCTGTAGTGGTCTCCCTTTGGTAGTTTTAGGAGATTTTAATGACGTTTCCTGCTCTGGAGAAGGAATATCCCAGGACTCCTATAGCCATGTTGGCCCATCTGAATTTATCCATATTCCATACCACCATGGACTCTCAGTTACTTGAGCTTCCCTCAATAGGACTATAGGAGGAGACTTCACCAGGTCCAATAATTTTGTAGGAAGTTCAATTAGGCAGAGCAAAACTAGACAGGGCCTTTACCAATCTACACTGTATTGACCTCTGGCCCTACTCGAGGCTTGAGTTCTATAGGATTGACCTCTGACTCATATGACATGGTCTTTCTGATGTAGAACATAGTGGATTTAATCTATTTACTCATCAATTAGAGCAGACCTCAAAACAGGTCCAAGAGTGACTCGAATTTGCTCGAGCCTATGTGCTCAATCTTTGAGTCATGATTACTAATATCGTAGATTTGTCCACTACTCATGATATGAGTATAAATACAGTGGACCCTAAGGAATGAGACAACTTATGAACTATTCAAGTATTATTTGCTTCTCTTTTCTGAGACTTTTGAAATATCTTTTTCTTAATGTTCTATTAATCTCTATTTTCTTGGTGGACTCCAATCGAGAGCAATTCATCCTCTGTTCTAGTGAATTGTTCTGAAGAAAATCAACATCTTCTTCATCAGTGATCTATTGTGCCTTGATCGGGTTTTCCCCCTACATTACTTTCTTAATCTCTGTAAAAGTCATAATGCATGGCTGGTTTAATTATTGATAGATTAGGTTTGTTTAAATCAAAGTCCAATTTTTCAATAAAATCCATTCTCTACCATTTTATAGATTTTTCACACCTGGTGGGATTAGCAAAATTCAAGTCCCATGATATTATTAGAAATTAATTGACAATAAAAGCACAAATAGACAAATATTAAGGGGCTTGAAGCTTATGTTAAGATTTGATTGGACTATTGGAATCACCAATTCTACCTTTTGTGTCCATGAAACGAATTGTTATGCATCTTATTTTTTTCGTATTTCATTTCAAGACCCAATGTCTGAAGTATCTGTTTCTGATTTCTGTTAATCTGTTATATTATTATACAGAATTCAATGCAAAACACTTGATTTTTGTTCTGCAGCTAAACATGCAAGGAATCAATCGTTTGCTAATGGTCCCAGCTCCAAAGATACAATTGCAAGTCTTTTAGCTTCCCTAATGGAAGTGGTGCGTACCACTGTTGCATGTGAGTGTGTGTATGTTCGAGCTATGGTGATTAAAGCGTTGATCTGGATGCAAAATCCATATGAGTCGTTTGACGAGTTGGAATCTATTATCGCATGCGAACTTCCTGACCCATCTTGGCCTTCTGCATTGTTGAATGACATTTTGCTGACCTTGCATGCACGATTTAAGGTTTTTTAAATTTCTCTTTTATTTTTTTCTCTTTTTTTTGCGGATTTTTTCATGGGTCTGGGCTGGAATGCTGGATGACTGGGTTCGGGTCGAGGTATATCCCCTGCGGACCCGGACCTGGCCCAGAACCAGACCCAGATCATGTTCATGGGTCCGGGTCCAAGGCAGTCCAGACCCGGCCCATTTTACACCTCTACATACAAGGGATAGGAATATATGATATATATAGCTATTCATGGACATCTTTTCATGAGATGATAGCATGATATATTCCTCAATCCTTATTCTGGATACATGTGATTATAATTTGTGCATATTTTTATCCAATAAAAATGAAAGCTTGTATTTTTATGTGATGCATCAGGCAACTCCAGATATGGCTATTACTCTTCTTAAAATTGCTAGAATTTTTGCAACAAAAGTTCCAGGAAAGATTGATGCAGACGTCTTGCAATTACTCTGGAAAGTAAGTTTAAGTTATTAAGCCTATTTGCAAAAAAAAATTTATTAAGCCGATTTTTTATTTCTTTTGAAATATGCCATTTTTTTGACATCTTAATTGAAAAATATTCATTTTTTATATTAATAAAAAATGAATATTTTACCATAGTGCTATAGTAGTATGAGACTATGAGTAACCATAAAGCGTAATATGTATAATTTTTTATTTGTTAGGTTAACTTTAGCTATTACTTTAATTAAAATAACATATTTACTCTTTCAAAATAAATTGCATGGTTTTTAAATCAATTCATTATTTATATTAAATATTAATTTTGTCAAACGGAACTTGGCATATTTTGAAAAATCTTTTTTTTCCTAATTGTATTTTGTAACATTCTAATGTAGTCAAGGCGACACCTATTTTTCCAAGGACCAATCTCTGCATTGGCAGAGACACCTGTCCATCTTCTTAACAAGCCTACTAACTTGTCTTCACAGATTCCACCTTGTGAAGACAAGTATAATATGAGAGCAGGGCAGCGGACAAAAGATGGGGTATATTTTATTCAGAAATATTTTTGACAGGTAATTCTTCCTATTATCTCGTTCTTCTTTAGTTGGTGGATTCCAAAAATATCGGTGGATTTCAATTGAGCATTGATTTCTCTCAGATCTTTGGATTTAGATCATCATTTGTTGGAAGTTCAATCCCTTCTTTCGTCATATACACTTGCTGATACTATTAACATGGGCCACATGGCAGACCAGGTAGAACGACAGTCCTTGCATGGGGATTACAATCTCTCATCACTATATTTATCCACAACAATTCCAGCAGTGACTAATCCAGTCAATAGAGGTGCTCTTAGGCCTTAGCAAGATGGAGTGAGAAATATCTTTCCTATGGAGGAAGAATACAACTAGTTAATTGGATAATAGCTGAAAAGTATACTTATTAGGGGAAGAATACACAAGGCATAACTATCCCTGATTCTGTTGCTAAGAAGTTGAGAAGGTTAGCCTATAAATTTATATGGGATGGAAGGAAAGGGATTCCATGGGCTCAAATGGTCTTTCCCAAGGCGGAAGGGGGTTTAGAAGTTAGAGACTTACCTATTATCACTACTGCAATCAATATTAAAAGAGCTTCAAAGTACTAGGATAAAAGTGATTCTATTTTGGTAAAATGGATCCAGGATAGGGGTATTAAAAGGAAGACACTTAGTGATATTCAAATCAAGCCTACTGTGGATTCACATTTTTGGAAAACTTTTATCTCAGAAAGGAATCTAGTGGATAAATGTTTGGATTGTAGAGCCAATAGTACGATTGTGTGGAGGTCTGATACTCCGATAAACAAGTTGGGGGGAATGGTGGAAAGTATCAGAGAATCAGAGATAGAAGTCAAAAAGATGTGCTAGCCAAGGGAATTTGGTCGAAAATGTCAACAAAATTCTCTATTCTCTTGTTGAGAGTGAAATGGGATCACCTAAACACGTTCAGGAAGTTGAAAAGTGCAAGTACCTTATTATGCAATATGGAAGATGAATCTAGAAGTCATCTCTTCTTAAATTGTTCTTATTCAAGGTCTCTCCTAATTCCGTTGAATGAGCACCTGAATTTCGTTTTCTGGAGAATAATGAATATTCCAGTTTCCACCCAATTCATTCCAGATATTAGATTAGGGGATCTTATGGAGGCTGCGTAAAAAGTCACACACCACTCTTCCCCTTGGAGACATCTATGATGGAAGTATGAGAGACCAACCTCCTGAGACAGCATATCTAGTTACTGTATAACTAGACTACATAGCTAATGGGAGAGAGTCAATGAACTTCTTGCTCATTTCTTTTTATTTCTATACTCTATGTAACTTGGGCATTGCCCGTATTTTTAATAAAATTTAATTGTTTTCAAAAAAAATTCCAGCAGTGACCAAAGAAAAAGAAACAGTAAAATAGTGGCTGTTGACAATGCAAACAAAGGGAAGGGACCACTTCTAGAGACACCAAATGAATCCTTTTCCACCACAGGGGACCATCAAGTGCTACTGATGCCTAGGGGTTAATCATAAGTCCAACCAATGCCTGCAGTAGAGAGCTTTGAGATTGTGTTAGGGAGAGGAGGTTGAAATCCTTCTTTCTGATGAGGAAGAAGAACAGTTAGAAGCTTAGTTACCGGATAGTGGAAGTTGACTCGGAATTGTTCAGCACCGAAGTTGGTAGAGGTAGAGTTTGTCCATAACCATAATTTATTTAGGACACGGGGAACCATAAAAGGTAAAGTGGTTAGCATAATTGATGTAGCCTCAGTAGCTAAGAACAGATCAGTTGAAGAAGATGCAGATCTTCTTCAATAAACACTAAACTAGCTCTTGGAATTCACCAAGATCCGATTTAGAATGCAAGTAGAAGAAGAGAAAAGCAAGAACAGTGAATAGAAAGAGCAAAGTGAGGAAATAGTAAACAATTACCTTCAAGTAATTAGGGCACATATATCAATAATGCTCCTCCCAATGTGGTCCACTATATTTATACTCACATCATTAGAGGTGGACATACCAATGATGTGAGTTAATGGGCCTCCTATAAGGAGAGAGAAGTGGCCCAACCCTGGTCTGACCACATATGGGTTATTCCTTGATTAATAACAGGTTCCACATGCTCTGTTATTAACTAATCATTCACCATAGAATTGGAAACAATGTTGGACTGATTAAAGAAGGCATATAACTCAAATACTGCATTAATAATAGTAGATAATGGTTCTACTGATAATCTGATTTCGTTTAAAGCAGTAAGTCGATTAATACTGCCAGTTGAACACATCCTCAATCATACCAGATTGGGATTCAGAACACAGATGGTGTGGATGAATAAATATTAAATAGTATTCAGTACCACTGTACATTGGTCAGCGATATGCCGACGAAGTAATGTGCAATCTTATAGATATGGATGTTACCCACCTTATCTGGAACGTCCTTGGTAGTGTGAGGTGAATGCTATTTTGTTTGTTCATCGTGGAAGAGAAAATTAACACATCATACAAACCAAGGATAGGCGAGTCGCACAAATTCTACTACCACCACAGACTAAGGTAACAACAGAGAGAAACTGTTTTGTGAGTTAAAATATCAAAGGTTTCGAATAAGGCACGTGACTAGCAATAGTGACACAATCCATTATAATGTTGACTCGGTCACAAAATTTAGTAGAGGTAGAAAATCTGTTACAACAATTTTCAGATGTTACCAAGGTTTTCTATAGTGCCGATTAAGTGGCGTTTATGTATGTGGTGCATAAATGAATTCTGAGTCAGGATCCGCCTGACTGGTCATAATAAATCTAGTATTTAGAATTAAAATAAGAGGGAGGGAATCTAAAACAGGATTTTTCACCCCCAAACTTCACTTTCTCCCCTTGCCGTTTCTCCCTCCTCCCCTCCCCTTCTGTTCTAGCGGTCAAGCAACCATCTCCAAAGAGTGTGGGAAGATGTACAAGATGTTGGTGGTGAGATAAAACATGTAGGACCATCAATAAGGAACTACTCAAGGAGAATACCCTCCGATCTCTCACAAGATCTAGAGTTTGATGAAGATTGAATTTGTTCACTACTTTGCTAGTTTTCTTAGACTTCAGCACTTTATTTGCATAGAACCTTAAATTTGTTTGCTCGGACTTTATTTTGCCAGTTTGCTTAGAACGTTATTTGCTTAGTTGTTTGTTTGTTGAGAATTGGAACCTTCTTTGTTTTGAAATTAGAATTTAACACTTTTAATTGGGTATTTAACATAATTATAGTATTACATTACTTAGATGTACACACTAATAAAAATTAAAAACAAAAATACATCTTTTATAATTCCACTTCAGCTAGCTTATGCGGAAATGCCAATCACATAACCGCACAGGAAACCTTGAATGTTATGCAAGTGGGAGACTCTATGCCTTTACTATGTGTGAAAAATTGTCCATCACATTCATTTTGTACCCAGTGGGTCACTTCCGAACTTACCATATTATGACCTTAGCCCTCGAGAATCTGACATACTAACTCTAGACATACTTCAGTGAGTTCAGTCCCAAGTGGAGAAGTTGTTAAACGATGGCCTGATCTGGAGTAGTCTCATCCCATGTGCAGTACTGGCTCTATTAGTTCCAAAAAATGGTGATTACAGGATCTGCGTGGACAGTAGGGCAATCAATAAATAATGGAATAAAAGAAATGTTAGAGGTACTATCGGGGGCAAGATTTTCTTTAAGTTGAACTTGAAGAGTGGCTACCGTTAAATTCGTATTCATGATGGAGACAAATGGAAAACTGCGTTTAAAATATGAAAAAGTCTTACATGAATTGTCATTTGGATTGTCATATGCACCAAGTAAGTTCATGTACTTTTTTTTTTTGAAACAATTAAATTTCATTAGAATAAGGCTAATGCCAAGTTTACAAAATTAGAGAATAGAAATAAAAATAGAAGTAAAAGAAATGAGCAAAAAGCTCATTGACTCTCTCCCATTAGCTATGTAGTCTAGTTATACAGTAACTAAATACGCTGCCTCAAGAGGTTGGTCTCCCATACTTCCATCATAGATGTCTCCAAAGGGTGACAACTGATAACAACTCTTCTTGTAATACATTGAATCAAAGGAGAGACTGATGTCTTTAATGACCTCCTTAAGGACTACCTCAGGAGGCCTACTAATGTATTGTCTATATCTTTTATTTCTTTCCGTCCATATATGCCACGACAAGCACCCAATAGCATTCCATATTAGCCCCTAAGGGGGAGAGTGGCGCGTAATCTTTTGTGCTGCCTCCGTCAGATCCCCCAATCTAATATCACTGGATTGAGTGGGGACTGGAATATTCATTATTTTCCAGAAAGCGGAATCCAGGTGTTCCGCCGACGGAATTAATAGAGATCTGGAATAAGAACAGTTAAAGAAAAGATGACTCCCAGTTTCATCTTCCAAATTGTTCATGTACAGTATTGCTAGAATGAGGTTGTTGATTATTTCGATGACGCATTAATTTCGTGGTTGAATGATTTTGTAGAAGAAGCGGCTGATGTACTCAAGATCATGCCTATTTTATCAAGGACTGGTCTCTGCACAGGCACAGACACCAGTCCATCCTCTTAAGAGATCCACTAACTTGTCTTCCAGGATTTCGCCTTTGAAAGACAAGTATAATAATATGAGAGTAGAGTAGTGGATAAGGGACGAGGTATCTTTTATTCAGAAATATTTTTGATAGGTAATTTTTCCTAATATCTCGTTCTTCTTTACTTGGTGGATTCCAATAATATCGGTGGATTTCAATTGAGTATTGATTTCTCTCAGATCTGTGGATTTAGATCATCATATGTAGGAAGATCAATCCAGTGGATATAATCTGGTCATTCAAACAGTAAATTCCAAACTCTGGCACGAACACATGGTAACAGACAATATGACCGTTATTTGATGAAATCGTAAAATAGATTTCAGTATCTTATGATTAGTAATGATTGGACATGCCACAGAGTTTTGAATGTGCATATGTGTTCTTATTATTTCCTGTAACTTTAATGCTATGCCACGTGTTAAAGATAGCTCCACAATTCTGATTACTGTCTCTTTCTTTCTTTCTTTCTTTCTGAAATTACTCTATAGTTATATATAGATTAGGTTCATTACCTTTCATCTGGGTATATGGGTGTCAGGAAAGATGCCATCAAACACATTTGTCCTCTTATGTACTGAGTTGGTGGGTTAATGTGATTGACATTATGACGTGATAGCATTTTGTATTTGTCATTTCAGACATGCCTTGTTGGAGCTGGTCCTAGTTGGAAACATACCGCTTTGGAGGCTGTTACTATTGTTCTTGATTTGCCTCCTCCTCAACCTGGGTCAATGTTGGGGATTATCTCTGTGGATAGAGTGTCTGCTTCAGATCCAAAATCAGCTCTTGCTTTGCAGAAACTTGTGCAGGCTTCTGTAAGTTTAACATGTTACTTCAATATTCCTTTAGATTTAAAGTTGATTAATTTCATTGTTTTCTTCTTTTGTATTATTCTAATTTTTGCAATGGTAAATACTCGAAACACTGAAGTTCATGGAGATTAAACCCTAAAATAGGAGAATAGGAGGCTTATATCACATTATCACTACATCAATTGGTGTTGTGGACATTGAATATTATACTGATCATATCTAATATTAGTATATTTATTGTTTTTCTACTCATTTAGGTTTGGTTTCTTGGTGAGAATGCAAATTATGCCGCATCGGAGTATGCTTGGGAATCCGCAACTCCACCTGGCACTGCATTGATGATGTTAGATGGAGACAAGATGGTTGCTGCTGCCAGTTCTCGTAATCCAACTCTTGCAGGAGCATTAACACGGCTCCAAAGATGTGCTTTTAGTGGAAGCTGGGAGGTATTTACTTTGTGTTTTTATTTTATTGTCTAACCCTTCTATTTTTTATGTACTCTTTTTAACTTGTGGATTTATGAATACTTTGAATAAAAATCTTTTATTAAACTGCTAAAAATGATCAAAATTATTCTTATTTGTTTGAAGGTTCTGTGATAACTTTTTATATTTTTCACTGTTAATGTGATTCAGGTTCGGATAATTGCTGCTCAGGCCCTAACAACCATGGCAATTAGATCAGGGGAACCTTTTAGGTTACAGATTTATGAGTTTCTTCATTCTCTAACCTTAGGAGGTGTTCAGTCTCAATTCTCTAACATGCAAGTTAGCAATGGAGAAGATCAAGGAGCCAGTGGTACTGGGCTTGGAACTCTAATAAGCCCCATGTTGAGAGTTCTAGATGAACTGTACAGAGGACAGGATGAATTGATAAAGTAAAGAACCAAATCTATTATATTATATTATATTATATTATATTATATTATATTATATTATATTATATTATATTTCATTTATTTATTTATTTGGACACTAATTATTGACGAGTGTTGTGTTCTTACCTTCTTTTGTGCAGAAATATTCGTAATCACGACAATAGTAAACAGGAATGGACAGATGAAGAACTTAAAAAACTTTATGAGACTCATGAGATGTTACTGGATTTTGTATCATTATTTTGTTATGTACCAAGGGCAAAATATCTACCTCTAGGTCCAACAAGGTACTCAATTACTTCCTAAATAAAATTTTGGGGGAAATATATCTCTTGTTCTGTAACCTGATTAATGATTTTTGGGTTTTGAATTGGAATTAAAGTACAGAAGTACTTGGTTACAATTTCTCTCTCTCCTTTGTGCCAAATAACGAAAAACCCTTTGACATTTATTAGTTATTCCAGATCGAAAGTTCTACTGAATGGAAGTAGTAATTAAAGTATTAAACACAAACATAGTTTGCATTATTCTGATTAGATAAAAAGGCAAAATATATTTCCGAAACTGATTGTAATTTAATAACCTTGGTTACAATTTCTCTCTCTCCTTTGTGCCAAATAACGAAAAACCCTTTGACATTTATTAGTTATTCCAGATCGAAAGTTCTACTGAATGGAAGTAGTAATTAATGTATTAAATACAAACATAGTTTGCATTATTCTGATTAGATAAAAAGGCAAAATATATTTCCGAAACTGATTGTAATTTATCTGTTTCATGTATATTTTTTACTAATTCTAACTTATATTATTACTATTTTTAACAGTTCTGTTTTAGTTACTAGGAATAATTTCTCCAGCTAATATACTATATTTAGATGCAATGTTATTATGACTATGTTTGACGATAGTTGATAAATTGTAGCAGTTTTCCTGCTCTCACTTGTTTACTTTCTTTAAATTACAGTGCAAAACTGATTAACATATATCGTAATCGACATAATATAAGCGCATCTAGTGGTGGTATGAATGATCCAGCTGTTACTACTGGGATATCTGACCTTGTTTATGAATATAAAGAAACTCATAAACAGTCCAATACTATTGATCCTGAATTAGCCAATGCTTGGGCAGCAGGCTTAGATGATGGACTTTGGGAAAACAATGCACCGGCAATGGATAGGGTGAGAAGAATATATCATTTGTATCTACAATACTCTTTTGGATAAACTGGATTTCAAACTTCCATTGCATGGGTTTCTTCTATGGACTATCTTTTCTGTGTTTATCTTTATTATATGGATTTACATGTCTTTGATGAGTGTTTTTATTAGTTTTAAGTTTTTTTTAGTTATTTTCATTGAGATTTTGTGGAATTTAATTAGGGTTGGGATTTGGGGGGGGTAAATTTCATATTTTAATTTAGGGTATGTTGTTTATAACTAGTTTATTATATTGGTATCTTGATTTCAATGATGTAAATAGATTAAGATATTAGTATGTTTTGAATATTTATGTTTAAATTAGAATCATCTAAATGTTAAGTTGGTGAAGAACCAATTTCATTATGTCAATCCAATAAAATAATTTACCAGGTCATGTGACTATTGGTAGACGAAGAATAGTGGTGTGTTATTGAACTGCAATAGAAATTGTGTGCGTCTAAATGCATGTTTTAAAAGTTTATGCACCAAAATAGTAATTTTTTTTGCAAAAAATAATTTTTCTCATTGATAATAATGAAGGATAATTCCCTTAAGTACAAAATAGAGGATAAAAAGAATATTGGGGGATGAGTTGGTGCCCATCGACTCCCTCCTATAGTCCTATCTAACAATTACATTTAGTAATCTATTAACTAAACGTACTGTGTCAGGAGATTTGTCTCCCAAACCTGCATTGTTGCCTCCTCCTTTTGCGAACCACATATTTTCTTGAAGATGTTTGCTCTAAGAGATAAGATGGATTCCTTAACGATCTCTGAGAGGATTGATTCAAGATGCCTTAGTATATGTTGACATGTTGTCTGAGTCTTCTGTTTCTTTCTGACTAGATGTGACTATGTGAGAGTCCCACTATGATCTAGTGGTGAAGTATTAGCAGTAGTAGTGAAGAAGCTACAAAAAGAGAAAAAAATTGTATTTCTCTTGCAATTGCAGAACCGTTTGAGGAATTTCCAGAAGTTATAGAGGAGGAAGTAACTGGCTTACCACCCTACAGGACAATAGACCACAGGATAGACCTTCTACCAGGTGCTTCCTTACCAAACTTGCCTCACTATAGGCTAAGTCCAACTGAAACAGAGATGTTACAGTCCCAAGTAGAAAAATTAATCAGGCCTTCCATAAGCTCTTGTGCTGTTCCAGCCTTGTTAGTTCCAAAGAAAAATGGTGAATGGAGAATATATGTTGAAGAGTGGTTATCATCAAATCAGAATCAAAGAGGGTAATGAATGGAAGACAGCATTCAAAACAAGTAAAGGCTTGTTATGCCTTTTGGAATGTCAAATGCACCTTCCATCTTTACGAGGATAATGACTGAAGTACTTAAGCCCCTTCTAAATGAGTATATAGTAGTATACTTTGATGATAGACTAGTATTTAGCAAGGACAGAGCTACACATTTGAAGGATGTGAAGAAAGTACTCCAACTGTTAGGGCAAAACAACCTCAGATTGAATTTACAAAAATGTGATTTTCTAGTGCATGAAGTACCATTCTTGGGTTATATTGTAGGTCACCAAGGGCTGAAAGTAGATCCTACAAAAACAACAGCTATGGATAGTTGGCTGACTCCTGCCAACATTTCTGAAGTTAGGAGTTTCTTGGATCTTGCTTCATTCTTCAGAAGATTCATTAGGGATTTCAGCACTATAGCAAGCCCAATAACAGATTGTCTTAAGAAGGGTTCATATAAGTGGACATATGAGGCTAATCTAGCATTTGAGTTGTTGAAAAAGAAATTACAAGAAGCACCAGTCCTTAAACTGCCAGATTTTTCCAAGGTATTCGAGATAGAATGTGATGCAAGCATCATGGGAGTTGGAACTGTTCTAAGCCAAGAAGCGCATCCTATTGCTTATCATAGTGAAAAGTTATCTGTTGGGTAAAGAAACTGGACCACTTATGAATAGGAACTGTATCCAGTTGTAAGAGCTTGTAAAGTTTGGGAACCATATCTCCTTCAGAATGAATTTGTCATCCAAACTGACCATATGGCACTAAAACAAGTTAACAGTTCCAAAAGCACCAACAGAATGCATGCTAGATGATATCATATCTGCAGAGGTTCCACTTCACACTAAAACATAGGTTAGGCAAAAGCAACAGAGTGGCTGATGCTTTGAGCAGAAAAAATAATTTACTGACAGTTTTAAGAGCTCAAATAGGTGACTTTGAAGGAATTAAAGGACTGTATTCAGATGATGCAGATTTCAGTAATTACTGGCATTCTTGTGTGTTTGGAAAAGAAGTAAAAAATTATCATATTCAGGATGGGTTTCTATTCTATAAAAACAGGCTATGCATACCTGTAAATCCACTCAGACAGAAATTAATTTGTTCTCTTCACTCGTGAGGACTTACAGGACATCTAGGTAGAGACAGTCACAGCCCAAATAAAAAACAGATCTTATTGGCCTAAAATGAGAGCACAAATAGAACAAGTAGTTCAAGCTTGTCAAGTCTGCCAAGAAGTAAAAGGGACAAAGCAAAATACAGGGCTGTGCATTCCTCTACCAGTACCTAAAGAACCATGGGTTGATCTATCTATGGATTTTATTGTGGGTTTTCCCAAAACAAAAACAGGCGTAGACTCTATATTTGTAGTTGTGGACAGATTCTCGAAAATGGCACATTTTCTACCTTGCAAAAAGACAAGTGACAAAATGGCACATTTGTAGTTCATGTAGCTCAGAAATTTTTCTGAGAGATTGTCAGATCACTAAATTTCAGATAGAGATACTAAATTTTATCCCATTTTTGGAAAACATTATGGGACAGATTTGGAACTAAACTCTGTTGAAACAGCCCTGCAACAAGCAAATGATAAATATAAGAGGGCAGCTGATAAAAGGAGAAGAACTCAAGAATTTTCTGTCGGAGAGCTGGTCATGGATTCATGGTTCACATTGGTAAAGATAGGCTACCATCTGGAACCTACTATAAGCTAAAGTCTAGAAATTATGGACCATACAAAATAGTAAAAAAAATCAATGACAACGCATATTTAAATGATCTGCCAGAGAATTTCAGTATTTCAAAGTCTTTCAATATCAGTGACATCAGAAAGTATTATCTATCATCTGATACAGAAGATCAATTGGGGAAAATTTGCTTCAAAAAAAAAAATTGGGGAAAATTGAAACTGAAGGGGGGGGCGCATGATGCAGCATCTGAGTTATATACCTTAATCAGTCCAACATTATTCCTAATTCTACAGAGAATGATTATCTAATAACAGAGCATGTGGAGTCTGTTATTCATCAAGGAATAACCCACATGTGGTCCGACCAAGGTTGGGCCACTTCTACCTCTTTATAGGATGCCCAGTAACTCACATCATTGGTATGCCCACCTCTTATGATGTGAGTATAAATATGGTGGACCACATTGGGAGGAGTATTATTGATTTTCATACCCTAATTACTTCAAGGTAATTCTTTACTCTCTTTTCACTCTACCTTTTGATATTCTACTGTTCTTGTTGTCTTTTCTTCTTCTTACATTCTAAATCGATTCTTGGTGGATTCCAAGATCTAGTTTGGTGTTTGTTGAAGAAGATCTGCATCTCCTTCAACTAATTTGTTCTTAGTCACTGAGGCTGCATGACTGCACCACCCTAGTATGTTTCAGTGCCAATGAGGGGAGTGGTGAGTCATTTTTTAGCAAGTTTCAGTGATATCTTTCAGTCTTAGGTCAGATGAGGTGAGGCTTGTTGGGTAGGTTTTACTGATTTTTCAGATTGCCTGATTGAGAAAAATTCAGTGGTTTTAATTAGTACGAACCTAGTGTAAGGGAAGTTAAAGAAGACAGGTGGGTTGTATTTGAATTCTCCATCCTTTTAACATAGACAGGGTCTTGATCTGTTGGTTCTTGATTCTCCACAGTATTATGGAGAATTTAGTAGGCATGTGAGACTATAATCACCATATACTAGGTACAAGTATGTCTTTGCGTTTTTTAGCTTTGATTGCTTCAATTATTATACTGAGGTTTTGATGTAATTGATCTTCAGATGCTAAGATAGTTCTCTTCTGAATCCACATAAGAGATGAGAAATCATTGGAATCCTCCAGAAATCGAGAAGAAAAGTAGAGAAGGTAAAACGTTAATATCTTGTTAATAATTTGACAACCAAAACTCCAAATTCTTCCCTTCCGACCTCCTTTTACACTCTCCTTCCAGCTGGATAAGAGTGGGCTTGAAATATTGGAAATGGTTTCCTGGCCCAAGTCTAATGTTCCCATATCAAGTTTTCCTTTCTATTTCCTATTTTTGAAATTGAAAGTACAGAGTTCCCTGCTCAGGGAGGCAGTTCCCTTGGGTCCAATACGAGCATTTTCCAGCAAGAATGCAATTGACTAGCTGAATCCTTCCTTTATAAGATAGACATTTTCCACTCCACCTAGCTAACATATTTTCTATTGACTGGATCAGCTTCCACCACAGAAGATTGTATCCACAAGTTCCTTGTCTTGTTTTTTTGCAAGTTCAACGACTGAATTTTTTCTCTCTCTCTCTCTCTCTCTCTCTCTTCTGGACGATATCATGAATAGTTTCACCCTTTTTAAGATTCAATGGACCAACTATGGATGAGGATGAAGACGATGAAACAAATCCAGAAACCATCAATTTCTTCAATGATTGCACATTACTAGAGTCGTCCAAATTCACAATCTCAGTGTCATTGGGAAAAAATGGTAGTTTGCCCTTGCGTTTATTAAGAGCGACTTTCTTCTTCGCCACATAGTCGCTAATCTCTTTACTAATGAATCTCGGGACATTCGGACATTTCATATAATTTTTGTCTCCTCCCGTTAAATGATCCTTCAATCGACCTATTCCACCCTTGGACAGAAAATTACACAATAAATATCGAACATTGTTTTGATTCGATCAATCCTCCATGAAACCGTATTTCCATCCGGGATCATCGGATTTTGGTCGATTTGCCTTGCTATTAATGGGCTCTTCTGAAAATGAAGAGTGCCACTTCACTATATTCTCCTCTACTTGTTCTTCATTTGATGGAGGAATATATTCTTCGTCATTCATGTCTGAAAATAAAAAAAAACAATCCAACTTTTTAAGTTATTTTTAGGTCTTTAAATTGTAAAATTAATGTATAGATTTAGGGGTTAGGTTTTACCTTCAAAAATCAAGTAATATGAGCCTGTCGGAGTGGAAAATAGGTTCTGTCCGGAATGGGAAATAGGAGATCGCCGGAGTTAGAAATAGGAGCTTGCTGGAGTGGGAATTAGGGCTGCCTGGAGTGGAAAATAGGACTGGACAGAGTGGGAAGTAGGCCTGGTCGGAGTGAGAGAGGTCGAGGATTGCCGGAGCATCCTGGTTGACGTTTGCCGGAGCTGGCCAGAATCGCGTTTGACGTTCGCCAGAGGTCGCCAGTGGTTGTCGCCGTCTATCCTAGCCGGTCGCCGGAGGAGGAGGAAATGACCTGAAAAGGTGGGAGGGTGGCTGGAAATTTGGGAGAAAAGAGAAGAGAAGAAAATGGGAGAAAAATGAGGTGGTTAGGGTTTTAAAACCCTATTTTCTCATTTTTATATAATTTATTGGGTAAATTGGTTAGGTGGATTCAACTGGATCCGCCTAACCCATCTAATGCATGAAGGCGATCGCTTACATGCGCTAGGCCGCATGATTGCCTAGCCGATCGCATGTAAAAGCTTGATTGGTTGTATGTCTTCTTTATCTCTGTGATTGGTAGCCCTAGATATTGTATAGGTAGTTTAGATATTAGGAAACCTAGTATTTTATTTAAGGTAGTCATGTCCTCACAGACTTTGGACAAGGTGATTGATCTTTTCTTTGCATCGACCTCTAACCCTACGAAGGTGGTGAATTGTTCTAGGATTGTCTTAATGGCATGACGAGATTTAGGATTTGTCTTTGAAAATAGTAGTATGTCATCAACATACATTAAGTCTGAGATTGATGTTGTGCCTGCCATTGACGCTTATTGCTCGCTTCTTTCTCAATTAGTCTACTGAGCACATCCATTAATCCTTTGTGATTTTTGAAAGGTGTGGTGGGGGCTCCCTCCACTAATACAGAAAAAGAGACAGTTGAGAATTGAGATGCAGTTCCAAATAATCTTGTAGAATAGGGGGAGAGACCATATGCCTTGAAAAGTGTTACCATGCGGGCAAGTGTTACCATGAGGGCATCCCGCATCCCATCTTGTTGTGTCAAAGGCCTTTCTAAAGTCTATACCAATACAACATTTCTTAGGAGTTCTTTTTCTACAGAACCCATAGATCATTTTCTCTGCCAACATTGTGTTTTCTGATATGTTTTTTTTTTCCCTTAATGAAGGTTATTTGATCAGGGGATATTAGTTTACCAGGTACTTTGCTAATCTGTCTGCAAGGGTTTTAGTTAGAAACTTTTACATAAAGTTGGCATATGAAATGGACTTGAAGTCTCTCATTTCAGAGGTTGTGGGGGATTTGGGGATCCGGGTGATGAAAGTGTGGTTTGCTGCCTTTAGTATTGGCTTTCCTTTAAAAAATTGTTTTAATTGGATGATATCTTGCTTAACCTCATGTCATATTTTTTTGACGAATTCAGAGGTGAATCTATCAGGCCCGGGTGACTTACCAGATTGAAAAGAGAAGAGAATAGCTCTTATTTCTTCTTCAAGAGGTGAGACAATTTTTGGAAAAAGTACTGAGATGTTAGGTAAAGGGGTTGGGAAAGGCTTATATAATTCCCTAAAGTAGTCATTGCTCCTGGTTACTATTTGTGCTCCTTTCTTGTTAGGATTTTGAAGGTGGGCTTTTCAAGCTTTTTCATGCGACGCCTAGGCGTCGCATAGGCGACCATGCGCTCCAGCGCATGTAGGCGTTTGCCTTCATGCGCTGGAGCGGGTTAGTCGGGTCCAGGTCGGATCTGACCCGGACCCGCCTAACCCAATAGGTCTGTTTTATTTTAATTTTTTTTATAATTTAAATATAAGGCCCAACCACCCATTTAAGGCCTATTTAAATGACTTAAGTCATTTAAATAAGAGGTTGAGGGTTTTAAAAAACCCTAACCTCTTTTCTTTCTTGTTTCTTGCACCTTTCTAACCCTAAATTCATAGAAGTCTTATAATCTATGTATTTACATTTTAAATTTTAGATTAATAGGTCTATTACTTTGTATTAGTAATTTCAGGTTTTAAAATTTATGTATATATTTTTTTAAATGTTTCTGAATTTACCCATATTTTTTAGCAAATATATATAAGTTCAGGGTAAATTTGCAAAATTTACCCTATTTTCAGGCGACCGCCTAAGCGTCGCCTGAAGCGCCTAGGCGGCCATGCGGTCATGGCCATCGCATGACCACATGGTCGCCTAAAAAACCTTGGGACTTTTTGGCTTTCCTTATTCTGATTGCAATACTAAAGAATCTGGGATTAGTGTCCCCTAGATTTAGCCATTGAATTTTGCTCCTTAGCTTCATATTAGCCTCCTCTTTTTCGTAAAGTGCTCTTAATTTAGCCATTGGATCGTGAACTTATTCTATTCTTTGGTGAGGTCTTTTATTGCTTTGAGTTTCATTTGCATCTTAAATAGTCATGTTTCATGGCTTTGGAGTTTAGTTCTTTTCCAGCCAGTTAGTTCCATGAATTCAGGGTTCTCTAGTCAGAAGTTGAAGAATCTGAAGAGTTTCCTGCCCTTCTTAGCCTGTGCGAAGGTGATGACCATACCTTTGTGGTCGCTAGTTCTACTGAAGAATTCCAGTCTCGATTCAGGCCGCTTGACCCACTTGTTTATCCAGGCTTGGTTGCGAAGGCTCTATTTAGCCTAGTTTGTTTAAAATCAGGTTCTATAGAGTTATTTGTCCAAGTCAATTCTTCCCCCACGGATGGCATTTCCATGAGTTGTGCAAGATTAGTTATCTGTATGAATTCAGAGAGACCTCCATGGTTATAGAAGACTAGATTCCACAAGCTTGTCTTTTTCTGGAGCTCTGACTTCATTGAGACTATTCCATGGGGTGGTGGTTGCTGTGTTGTAAGCTATTGAAGATCTACGGATCTACCTATATTTATTTTCTCTCTGATTCTCTTCGTATACTGATGAGATAAGGATCTCCAAACCACCATTATTTATGGAGTGGGTATGAATGTACTGGAAGTGAGTGGTGTGGCTTTGTGCTTTCTAAGTCACTTTTTTCCAGAAGACCCATATTGAGAGTGGGGTCTGGAGAGTTTTCCAATTGATTATTTGAGATTCCCATTCATCCCCAAAGAAGTCTCTTATACCTTGGGAATTGAGAGATTTGATTTTTGTTTCTAGTAGTGCAAAGCAATCAATGGAGTTTTTCCTTACAATTTCCCTAACCTCTAGTTGTGTGGCTGGGAAATTTAGCCCCTTAATATTCAAGCGTACAGAAAAGCCATGGGGGAGGGTTTTCCTGTGGGGGTTGGTATGCCAAAATACTGAAAATAGTAATCTGACGAAACCTTAATACATCAGTAATTAATCTACACCACTCCATTTTGGTACAGTGGATACAAAAAATATACATCAAAGGGAGCCCCTTAATGGACATTAGAATTCAGACCTGAAGTCTATCATTGCAGCTAGGGAACTAATTAATACGGCAAAATCTCCTTCGACTGTAGGGCAGCCACCTCCTAGGGAACAGGATACCTAGGTTCAAGATGCACCTCTGTCAATCCCTAAGAATCTCTTATATCAATCCCTAACAATAGAACAATCAATTAAATTTTTTAGTTAAAAATATATTAGATAGAAAAATTATTATAATACATATATTTATTATAACACCCTATAATTCATTGTAACACTCTATAATTTATTCAACACATGTACGCTTTATTTAGTCCCATATTGATAGGATATAAAAAGTACAAAGAACACTATAATTTATTTAGAGGAATTTATTTAACACATATACACTTTATTTAGTCCCACATTGATAGAATTCAAAAAGTGCAAAGGTCAAAGAATAATCTATAATTTATTTAACTACACTTTTTTAGTTCCATATTCATAGGATATAAAAAGTACAAAGAACACTATAATTTAATTAACACGTACACTTTTTTTAGTCAATCACATGCGCATAAGCGCGCATAGTGCAATCACTAGACAGTATAGCCAAGTGGAAAGTGTTGATGGGTTTTCAATCCATCTACCTTATCTCGTCTACTTTTATTTTTTTTATCCATTTGTAATTCAAACATTGCCCTGCATTATATAATAAAAAAATCCAACGGCTTAAAAAAAGGTTATATTCTAGAAGTTAGAAATGTATTTGATATACTCTACAGTTTATTTGATAATTGTGCTTCATAGTTGATTAGTTCATATTTCATTGGGCTTTTGACATTGCTTTAAATGTTATACAATTTTTTAGAGATGTATAAGGATATGTATATTATGTATCCTTTGTAAAAAATGGAAATTAACTATTTTATCCAATCAAATACTTTTCTATATTGATTTCAATTTATTTTACTTTGGGTGCACTCTTTGTTATTTCTCTATGTATTGTTATGGAGATTCATGTCATCTTTATTTATAGGTAAATGAATTCCTCGCTGGCGCTGGAACTGATGCTCCTGATGTTGAAGAAATTGCCACTCGGCCTTCAGGTACTTATGATGACATGTGGGCAAAGACAATTCTAGAATCAGACGAAGCAGAGGTAATTTGACAAACTATTCATTTATATTTCCTCTCATACAAGGAACTTAAAAAATATATCTAATTGAGCACTTTTTCTTTCCAGGATGATGATAATAGGTCGTCTGGAGCATCTTCTCCTGAGTCAACTGGATCGATCGAGAGTTCAATTTCATCTCATTTTGGTGGAATGAGTAGCTATCCATCGTTATTTAGTTCACAGCCACAACCAAAGGTATTATATTTTTTTTAGTGTTTAAACCATTTTAGACTTTCATAAAGCTTGTATCTTTATTTTTGTATCATCAATTTGTTGGTCAGATTCCATCTTTTTTGCTTTAAAATAAAATGGCGTAAAGCATTTTATTTGAGGGATTATGATATGCATTTTAAAATTCATCACAAGCCATCCTTTGTGTGAATCTTGCCTTTTAAGTTTTGGGTTGACGCTATAAGTTTTTTCCACATTCAATTAAAATTTAAAACAGTCTTTGGAAATTGATAATGTTTGATTCACGCATGATTGAATCACCATAGTCAATTGGGTCTTCAGTTGAGGATGGATCAGGCCTTAGATCCCTAGATTGGGTGTAATAGAGAACATAAGGGAAAGTCACCCACTTGACGATCGCTCCAAGTCCGGATGTGACAGTTTGGAGGATCAGGTCTTTAGACTAGATCTGAATGTGATGGGAGGAATTGTCCGATCGCTCTAATTCTGAACTTGACAGTTGGATTATTGGGTTCCAACTTCCAAGAAATCGTCCACATGACAATCGTTCTAATTCTAAAATCTAAACTAGGTTTGGGTGATCGGAGCCCAAGACAGGATCCATATGTCAAATGAGAGGTAAATACTTTCACTTTTTGAGACGGTCACCCTACTTTGCTAAATCCGACCATTGGAGTATTCAAAGTATAAGAGGATACTTTAGTAGTCCTTTTTCAAAAATTAACATTAACCCATTATCCCCATAAATCCATAATCGACAATTCACATATATCTTCCTTTTATCACCAGTGTTCTTTTTCCAATGCTGTCCAGCATCACATGCCTCCTTCATTACTTTCACCCCCATCCACAAAACCTTGTTAAACCAGTGAGCTCCTTTCTCCCTGTTTGTACTTAACTTTCACTGGATTCCAATATGTTTCTGCTAGCACTGAAGTGTCCTGAATGCTCTCTTTCCTCATAAGCCTATACTTTTTTACTGCTAAATAAATTGAATGTTGATCTATGTATAAAGAGGAAAGACACTCGTGAGAATAGGACCAATAATGAGGTATGATGATTGGCTAAGCTGATTTTTGAGCATTGGTGGGTGATGATTTGGTTGTAGATTGATTAATTCATTGACTGTTAATACTACGGACTTATTGCTAAGTTAACTCTTTCAATGTACACATAATGGACACATCAATGACTGAACTCAAAAGTATTATTTTATTATGTTATCATGGTTCTCATTTTCTTTGTACAAGATACAATCGAAACATATAAATTAACCTTCATTTGATATACTTTACCCAACAGACATCGACAAGCAGGTTCAATAATGCTTCTACAGATTCTATATCATCAAGTTATGGAGGAATGGGGTCTCCGGTTAGCCTCTTGATTTGTTTTCTTTAAATGCCGGATAAGTTAGAAAGATTTTTTAGATCTAAAGTGCAAACCATACCTTTATACTCTTTTCAGATCAGAGAAGAATTCCCATCGTACTCAACACCACCAATGCAGAGTTTTGAGTCATTTGACAACCCAATGGCTGGAACCCAAAGTTTCAAATCACAGAACGACGATGGTGCAAATGAGAATCCACAGGTTGGGAAAGCATTATATGACTTCAGTGCTGGTGGTGATGATGAGGTTTGTGGGATTCAGAAATGCCATCTTATTATATTTAATATGCAGCAATCCATTTTAAAAACAAATCTTCAATCTTTTCCGTGTTGTAGCTGAGCTTGTCGGCTGGTGAAGATGTTGAAATTGACTATGAAGTAGATGGTTGGTTCTATGTAAGTATATTTCGTTGTTCTAAGATTTCAAATATTATGTTAAACACTTTCAAATTTTCAACTATGCACTATTACAGGTAAAGAAAAAACGACCTGGAAGAGATGGCAAAATGGCCGGATTGGTTCCTGTTCTGTATGTCAGTAGTTCTGGATAATTTTGAACATTTTTGTTACACAATTATCTGAAAGTTCAATTGCTTATTTATTCCACAAATACTTGATTCTTTATATATTTTCTTCATTAGTTTTCTTCAAGGTTTTTATGTTTTCGATTTCATGTTAGTTACCCATTTATATATGTACATTTTTTCAAATGCAAGGATTAGTTTGATTTAATTTTCTTCTTGTTTGTAAATTGTAATACACTGCATTTTTCTTAATGATTTGAGTTTTTTTCTATATTAAATCATAATAGACTCAGAACATATGTATTTGTTTCTACTATTTGAATTCAGGTTGATGTATCCAACTCTTCAAAGATACCAATTTATTAACCCTGATATTTTTTTCATGAATTTATTTTTTGTGAGATTGCTCGATTCTATGTGAGATAATGCAATTGGATGAAAGAGTTTGATTAACAAAAATTAAAGTATTTGTTAATTATAAAGTAAGTTATAACTACTATTCAGTCAACATAATTTGACTGCTATTACAAAAACAGAATATGTATGATTTACTATCTTAAGTCTTAACATTTTGGACCTCTTGGCTCTTATTTATTTTTTTGTGCTTTATTGCTTTGAATTTACTTAAAGAATATAAGGATCATATTAAGTCTACTGCTTTCAGACTTTCAGTGCTGGGACAAATAAGTCATTGGAACAATATTTTTCTTATCGTGTGTGGTGATGATCATCCATCTCTATGATTAAGTATTTTATTTTTCCATAATGTTTGAAGGACTATTTATAAATCTATCTCCTTTTTTATTAAGGTACTTTGATTAATAAATTGAAATGTTCAACATAGTGAATAAAATTAAACTAAGTTAATGAGAAATAACTACCTAAATAGTAAATTAGGGTTAATTTTCATTTGATTGTGTATGATCATGGGTCATGACTATGACATCGGGAGTACTGCAATGACCTTGTTTCGTGATGGTGACAATGCAATTTGTTGATATCTTCTTCTTCAAAACCCAGTTTGACAGTTGATCAACATTCTTTGGCTATGCCTTTGTGAACGTTATTCCTTTTTTTAATCTGTGTTTTCTTTCCTTCCACGCGTGCCACCGAGTTGAAATCATCATTGTTGTAGATATTGATGATGCCTTTGATCGGCTTCAAACTTTCCTTTAGGATTCAATTAGAGAATTCACAATTGTAGAATACATGGATTATAGACTTGCCCGACTTCCCACACAATATACACATTTCGTCAACCGTTGTTCCCTGACTATCAGTTTATCCATGGTCCGCGATGATACAAGAATTAAAAGAAGTAATTAAGCCATCTAACAATAATTAGAAAACTCTATAAATTGGCTAATTATATAAAATGGACTTAACTATAATTTACTTTATTACAGGGTGTTTTGCAGGTTTAGACTCTAAGAGGAGAGGTTAAATATAAGAGACATCGGGGGTTAAGTCGCAAAATTTTCAATAAAAACGGATGGGCCAATTAATTAGAAGTCCAGCACATGATGGGGCCAATTAAGGAATAAGCCCAACAAATAAATAAATAGTTGTATTAGTGATAATTTGTTAATTTTCTTTAATTTTGATTAGTATAAATAAACATTGTATTCAAACTATCATTAATACAAAAGTTACATTTTCTCTACTAATTGTCTACAGTAGAAACTAACATTTGAAGTTAATTAAGGCGAAGAACCTTAGTTCTTCCTTTTTCCATTCCGCGATTTCACCCAACAATTCCTCAAGAATTGCCTTCAGCAGCTTCTGCTTCATCATCTGAAGAATACCAATCCACATTTTAACATGGTATCAACTGGGAAATCCAGCCACGTTTCCGCATCAAAGTCCAAAGAACCCATAGGATCATCTGCAGCAACAACTCCAAGATTGAATCTTGCATCTCCATCACACCGGAGTTCATCAATTCCTTTCAAACATAAAAAAATTCTCTCATCACATATCACACCACTCAAGAAATCAAGAAGGCCACAACATATATCTGCGTTCAATGACAGGGAATCCATCTATTATCTGAATTCAGGTGATCATCCTGGAACCCTAATGGTTTCAGACAAATTGGTTGGAGAATCCAACTACATTATATGGGGAAATGCAATGAAATTGTCCCTCCTCTCTAGTCTCTAGCCGAAAAATAGCTTTCATAAATGGGAAAGTCAAGAATGTTTGATTTTGGAAATTTCGATCTAATGTCAAGAGGAGAAGAAATGACACACAAATGCTAAAAATGGGTTGATTGCTCTTGGTGTTTAGATCACCGAAGAGCATATGTTTATATATAATGTTAATTATAAAAATGACTCTAGATGCAGTACTATTTACTACCTTTATCTACACCTAACGTTTGTAACCGACTAACACATTAATATTCTATAGTAGTGACTCACTACTATGGTTACATATCAATAGTTAAAACATCCCCCCTCAAGCTGATGCTTTCATCGGACAAAGCGGAACCTTGTTTCTAAGAACTCGAAATTTGTCCAGAGGGAGTGGTTTTGTAACACTACAACAAAAAAAACCTTGTATGACAACTTTTAGATGGTGGATTTCCGTCATCAATAATTCAGTTGTTTTGATGGTGGATGTTCGCCATCTATACAATTTTTGGTGGGAAATGGAGATGAATAATATATGACGGTCTTTAAATGGCGGTTATAGGGTTATAATGGCAGTGTCCAAGATGGCGGTCTTTAGATGACAAATTTCCGTCGACTATCACTTTAGATGACAGATTTCTATGAAAATCCGCCATTTAAAGACCGTCATACAAGGTCTTATTTCTTATAGTGTAAATGAATCAACAATTTGGACTTTTGAGGAAACATATTTGACATGGAGATGATTTCGACGAACCATTTCCCGGACGAAATGAAAATTAATCTCATTATGTTTCGTACGTGCATGAAAAACCGGATTTGCTGTAAGATATGTAGCCCCAATGTTATCACATCATAACATGGTTGGATCACCTTGTGGTAATCCAATTTCAAACATTAATAATCGTAGCCATACAACTTCTGCCGCCGTGTTTGCAAGTGCTTGGTATTCCGCTTCAGTCGATGATCTAGCCACTGTTTTCTGTTTCCGAGCTGACCATGATATTTTCATGGAGTTGCATTGTAGGAGATTTCACAAACTTTAAACCATAATCTATAGTTCCACACAAATATCGAAGTATCCTCTTTGCAGCTTTCCAGTGCACATCCGTAGGAGTATGTAAAAACTGACATAGCTTATTTACCAAAAATGCTAGATCGGGACGAGTAAGTAGCACATATTGTAAAGCACCAATAGTTGATCGATATTGAAAAGGATCATCTAGCTTTAAACCTGACTCCGTAGACAAGGTGTTTGATGAAATCATCGGAGTTGGAGCCGGCTTTGCATTTAGCATATTTGTTCTTTTCAACAACTCTAAGATGTATTGTTTTTGTGTGAGAAGGGTAAACTCGTCATTTCTGACAACTTCAACACCCAAGAAGAACTTAATATCTCCATGTTCTTTAATTGCAAACTTTAATGCCACGAATTCAATGACCTTGTTCACTATATATTAGTTGACGAGGATCCGGTGATTATGATATCGTCGACATAGACTAGAAGATATAATATAAACCGATCTTGCCGTAGAATAAATAGTGATGTGTCGGTTTTGGATGACAAAAATCTAAAACTCACCAAGTATTTTCTTAACTTCTCATACCATATTCTCGGGGATTGTCGAAGTCCATATAGTGATCTATAAAGTCGACATACATGTCCGAGATATGTGATACTCTTGTATTTGGGTGGTTGATCCATGTAGTCTGTCTCATGCAAGTCTCCATGTAAAAATGCGTTATTCACGTCAATTTTCTTAATTACCCATCCATTTGTAACCGCAATAGCCATAATTAATCTTACTGTGGTAAATTTAACTACCAGACTGAAAGTTTCTTGATAATCGATACCTTCAACCTAATTGAAACCACGAGCGACAAGTCATGCTTTTCGTCGGTTAAAAGCATCATCAGTATTTTTCTTTACCTTAAATATCCATTTGCAACGTAACAATATTTGCACCTTTTGGAGGGACCACAAGTGACCAAGTTTTATTTTTATTGAGTGCATTTAGTTCTTCCTCCATAGCTAATCTCCATTCCGGTGACTGAAGAGCTTTTCTTACCGACGTGGGTTCCTCCACACTTGCTTGAGTGACATAGAGATCCGCAAGTGCATGATAATCCACTCTCTGAATATTCCTCAGATTTCCGGTCGTGTAGGGAGAATAGTAGTCGATGATATTGTTGGATCGTGATCCGAGACTAGAGGGAGATTGTTGGATCGTTAACAGTCTCTTTTCGATTAGTGCAGATTGTAACGGAAGATCTGCAAAAATACTCAAACAAATACAATATCTAATATGATAATAATATAATATTGTTAGCAATATTGTATTATTATATAACTTTAGTAAGTATAATATTATATTTTATAATATAACATAATGCCTTCTCTTTTAAAATTTACTATAGTATATGAATACTAAATTATATTATAAGTTAAAATATATTATAAATGACCAGTTAACTGAATAGAGATTTTAACGTGAATAATAGTACTTTATAAGCCAACTATAGTATATGAATACCAAGTTTTCTTATAAGCACAAAAGTTATAATATAAGTTAAAGTATATAAATATAAAGATAAAGATAAGTGGATAATAATTTAACTTAAAGTAACCTCAGATAATGACCAAATAACTGGATGAGGGATCTGCAAGAAAGTAGTCAACCTCAGTTTATGACCAGATAACTGGACGAGGGATCTCTTTGTTTTCTTTTAACTTATTGGATTATTAAGATTAGAAAACGAAAATTAAAAAAAACACAAGAGAATTTATACTGGTTCAGTTTCAACCGACCTACATCCAATCTCGTAATATACCCTCACGAAATTCACTTGCCTAAAGGTATTGACGAAACCTACCAGAGCTTTTACAGGCTACAACGCTCAAGAACCTCTTAAGTTTTCTAAGTAAACTTGCAACTTCCCCAAGTCTTTCCAGGTAGATTTAACAACTAGACATAATTTTGGCAAAAAAAATCCACACTCCGGTCGGCTATGAAGACCTCAGGGAAGACGTCGCCAAGATCCAGCAAAACAGTGACCTAATTTCTATTTTTGGGGAGGATGACGATCCAAGGCAATTTAACTGCAGTGAACCTGGTTCAGCAGAAAGAACCTGGTCATCAATAGTTATATTCAGTAAAACTAATTTTAGATATTTCTAGATTAAATTAGTTATATTCAATATAACTAATTTTAGATATTTCTAAATTAAATGTAACAGAATATCAGTTAAATATAAAGCTATATAAACACAATAACATTGAATGAAAAAGGATCGGAGTCTGTTTCCTCCAAGATCAATTCTGAGCATAATATGGTATCAATCACATGGAACATCTAGATCTTTCCTACTTTTCCAGTTTTTTTTACTCAATCCATTGCGCAAAATGGAGAACGATGAGAAGAATGGAGCCACCAAGAAGATGCTAACGAAATCAGTTGAATATCGTATACGATTGGAGGAGATCGTTGTCATTAGGTATCTCAAGACGGTGACACTAGACAAGCAGAATTACTTCACTTAGCGTACGCAATTCGCCGTGGTCCTTCGAGGTAATAAGATAGAAGGTTACCTAACCAGAGAAATCGAACTAAACACACCGGTAAGGTACAAGCAAGATCAACTGATTTTAAGTTGGATGATGATGTGTATAGCGCCAGAAATTTTACCCAAGCTGACTGGTTGCAAGACCTCCAATGAAGCATAGAGCACGTTGCAGGATGAGTTCGCGTCAAGCTTCAGGTCACAGGTGATAAATATTCGACAAAAACTCCAAATCATAAGAAAAGGAGGAAGAATGGTTACAGAATATGTTATAGAAATAAACATGATCTTGGAAGCATTGAATATCGCCAGGGAGAAATTGAACGATGCGGACATTTTGTTGTTGGTGTTGGGAGAACTCGGTGAAGAATACTCATCTCTTATACATAAAGTATCTTGGAGTCACTAAAGGAATGAGCACGTCACTTATCAGATGTTTCTTGATGTTGAATCGCACCTGCAGAATCGAACAAATGCCGCATCACCACTAAGTATCAACGTTGTAAGTGAAGGAGACAGAAAATCTGCAAAGAATCTAAAGTACGTCACGTGCCAAATTTGCTTCAAGAAAGGACATTCTGGGATGTCGAATTATTATAATAGATTGAATATTACCAAATTTCCTGATAGAGTCGCCCGGAGCTGCGATGGAGTACTGGAGGATTCCCGTCGCCGTCTGATGACCTCGGAGGAATAGAGCTCGCCGGAGGAGATCGTTGAGAAAAACCCTGTTGCAGATAGCTGCTCAACGTTGGGGAAGAGGCCCTCCAGAATCCGTTTCAAACCTAAACGGCTGGATGATTTTATTATTAATTAGTCTAGCTTATTTGTTTAATTAGTGGAACCTATTTAATTTTTACAATGTAGCTAAGGAACTACTTAGTTAGCGTGTTCTATGTGTTGTACCTTATAAAAGGGAAACATTTGCTATTCTGGAAATTAATTAAGAATTTGGCTTTAAAACAAAAATGGATCTAGGGTTGCAGCAACCCAATATCCAGAACTTCTACTGTTCCATTGCTCCTACCATCTGCCGCACTTCAACAACTCTGCTCCTATTATTTCCATCACAGCATATTCCGGTATTGTCTCCAAATGGACCAACTGGTACAGCAGAATCAAAAGCGAATCCATCGATCTGTGAATATAGCGAAATAATCGGGATCGATCTGGTATCCCGAGACAGGCACGGTAGATGATGACATGTCTGCAAATATGGCTTTTAAATCAAATACGAAGACTTGGTATGCAGATACTGAGGCAACGAATCATGTAACAAATGATTCAAGAAATTTGCAGAGGGGTCGATCTTGTGAGAGAACGATTAATGTTGTGGATGGTAGATCCATGAACATCATCAAGTCTGGTATTTCAACTCTAAATTCTAATTTCAAGAATTTTTTATTGAATGATTTGCTAGTCATTCTTAAAGACTCTAAGAACCTCTTATCTATACAAAAATTATGTTGTGAAATTTTATCCACAAAAAGTGGAAATTTGTGATCTGAATTCGGGAAAAACACTAATTACTGGAGGCGTAAGTGATGGACTCTACCAATTGCACAAGAAGTTAGGAAGTGCAATGGAGATTAATTAGGTACCAACAGGTTTGAGGGCAACGTCAAGAATATGGCACTTGCGATTAGAGCATTTCAATGTCAAGGCTATGATTAAATTGAATAAAGATGGTTTAATTCATGTAATTGATAAAAAAAATATATTCAAATCATGTGAAGAATGTTGCATTACCAAAGCTTGTAAAACTCAACATAATAAAAGAATAACTTCTTATACTCCGTTGGAGTTACTTTTTGTAGACATTTAGGGGGCGGCACCAATACAATCTATTGAAGGTTTTAAATATTATCTGAATATTGTCGATGCAGCCACTAGCTACAACTGGATTTTCTATTAAACAGAAAATCAGAGACAGAAGATTGTATTTTAAAATTTAAAATTATGGTTGAAAAACAAGTTGGTCGACAGATCAAGGCGATTCAAAGTGACAATGCAAGGGAGTGTCTGAAATTAACAGGAAGACCAGAAGAATTCGAAATTGTACACAAGTTAAGTTATCCTCACACTCATCAACAAATGGGGAAAGTTGAACGCAGATACCGACATATCATAGATATTGCGTTGGCTATGTTGAAACAATCGAAAATTGGTCAAGAATATTGGGATTTTTCTTTCATGATGGTTGTATATGTTTACAATAGGAACCCGACTGAGATTTTAATAGAGGCAGAGTTGGAGATGGAGGGGCGGTTGATCCAAGAAAGACTCAATAGAACAATATTTTTTGGATGTTGGGTTGTTGCAACCCTAAACACGTTTGATTTGTTAAAACTTGATTGATTAATTGGAAAAATAAAAGTACTTCCCTTTTATAGGGTACAACTTAATAGAACACTCTAACTAAATAGTTCCATAGGGACAATGCAACATTAAAATAACTAAACTCATTAACCAATTAGGCTAGCTTAATCAAGAACGAAATCCTCCAGCCCTTTAAGTTTGAAGTTCAATCTGGCGGGTTGTTTCCTCCTTGCTCCAACACAACTACTTGCAACAGAGCTCTAGACCGGCGAGCTCGGCTCCGTTATCAACAGACGACGGCGAGAATCCTCCCTTGCTCTAGCACAGTTCCGGTCCCCTCTATCAAGTTTTAGGCGGAATTTCGCCTTATGCATGAAGCATTTTTTTCGTCGAGGATCGGAGTACTGTAAATCAAAGATATTTGGCTCAAAATGCTATCCCAATCTTCGGCCATATAGGAAAAATAAACTAGAGGACAAATCTGCTCATTTTTATGGGTCATCAGGTAAATACTGATGGTTTTATATGCATGGATTTAAATGATAGCAGGATAGTTATATCCAGGGATGTCAAATTCGTGGAAGATGAAAAAATTAAAAATGGCAAAACAGAAGAAACGTTGAAGAGTTTGAATATGCCGTCAGATGCGGATATAGAGAATCCAAGTGATGATGAAGGAAGGGAAAAACAATTACTGAATTCATAACTCATAGAGCATCCAATTCAACAATCGACAGATGATATGGCATGCATTAAGGACGAAATTGACGACGAAGAAGAAATGAATGAGGTGAATTCTGAAGAAGAAAGCACATCGGTGGAGGTTCGGAAACAGTGAAACATCTTCCAATTACGAGAAGAGCAATGGGAATTGTGAAGCTTGATCCACGATATGCGATGACGATCATTACCCCCACGAAGAAGGCGATTCCAACATCCATTAAGGCGGCGCTGCAAGACCCATATTGGAAAAATGCGACGAGGATGGAATTCAAAGCCTTAATCAGAAATCAGACATGGGAGCTGGTGCCAAGAAATACGACATATCATGTAATTAACAACATTTGGATTTTTAAAGTAAAAGAGAAATCCGATGGATCATTGAGCGATTAAAGGCGAAATTAGTGGCCAATGGAATGAATCATGTAAACAGGCAAGACTACAATGAAATCTTTAGTCCGATTGTAAAAGCAATCTCCATTAGAATGGTACTGATCAGTAACGAAACAAATAGACATCAGTAACGCGTTTCTCCACGGAAAGTTGGAAGAACGAATATTGATAGGCAATCCATTGGATTTTTGGATGAAGAACACCCAACGCATGTGTACTTGTTAAAAAGATCGTTGTACAGATTGAAGCAAGCTTCCCGAATGTGGTTCCATCGTTTAAAAGAATTCTTGGTGGTGAAAGATTTTAATGCGACACAATCAGATGCCTCACTGTTTGTGAAATTGCATGAAGAGCGGAGCATATACATCCTTGTATATGTTGATGACATGGTGATCACCGGATCAAATGAAGAGAAGGTGAATCAGTGTTTAAGAGAATTGAGCTTAGAATTTGATGTTCGGATTGTGGGAAAGCTCAACTATTTTCTGGGAATTAGAGTACGAAATCACGCAGACATGCAGATTGTTTCTAGACCAGCAACTCTATCTTGTAAATTTGCTAAATAAATACAAATTTGAAGACCTGAAAATCGCATCAACACCTATGGAGGCATGGATAGATTTTTGGTCATTCGATGAAAGTGAGATTCAAGAGCCAACAATATATAGACAGATCGTGGGATCTTTGTAATACCTCACGATGTCTAAACCCGACATTGCATTTTCAGTTTGTAAGTACGTTGGCCCAATTTATGGCCAAACCAAAAGAAATACACTGGAAGGTGATGAAGCATTTGCTTGGGTACATTGCAGGAACGCAAGAGATGGGGGTAGTACTACGCAATGTTTTTAAAATTTAGCATTCGCTTTAAGCGTCGCTTTAATAGCTTAAAGCGGAAAAGCGCTTATTTATGAGCGCTTTTCCAATCGCTTTTTCCTAGTGGGTCGGGTTGGGTCGGTGGGTCGGGTAAGGTCGGTGGGCCGGGTTGTGTGGCAGATCGAGTCGGTGGAGGCTGAATTGAGCGATGTACGGACGACATCCATGGGAAGGACCCTTGTAGATATCAGCACTCTGCTGCTCTATCTACTACGACTTCCAGACAGCTTGATGAGAGTCATGAGATGCAGCAGAGCTGGCTCCTGGTGGATCCTGGCCGGGGAGAAGGATAGGAGGAAGAAGATAACATTTACAGTAAAATTAAAATTTATTACACGTTTACTGGTAATAAATAACACGTTACAGTAAACAGTAATAAATGTTATTACACGTTTACTGGTGCAATAACAGGGGTAAATATTTGGAAAAAATAATATTTATAAGATTAAAAAAAATACAGGGTTATATATGCAATTTTCAAAAAATGACAAATATTTACCAAAATGCCACTGCCGCTTTTTTAGCTTTAAGCGCGCTAAAGCGTTCAAAGCTAAAAAAGCTTTCCCTGGAAATTGGGAGCACTTTTTATTATTTAAAACTATGGTACTACGTAAATCAGCAAAGATGAGTATCTCAGCATTTAGCGACGCTGATTGGGCAGCGGATACATTAGACCGCTGAAGTCAATCAGGGTATCTAGTGTATTTTGAAGATTCGCTTGTAGGAGGATAGTGCTCCATGAAGCAATCTACCGTCGCAAGATTGAGCACCGAATCAAAATTTCGTGCGATCACAACAACAACAGTAGAACTTGATTGGGCAACAACGTTATTACATGAATTGGGAGTACGAATTAAAACCCTCATCAAATATGGAGTGATAATTTGGGCGCTACCCAATTAATTGACAGCGAATCCAGTCTATCACACCAGAATAAAACATGCGGCTCTAGATTTCTGTTTTGTAAGAGAAAGGGTTGAGAAAAAGGCATTAGAGGTGAAGAATATATCAAATATCTATCAAAGAACCGATATTTTAAGCAAGGCACTCCGGCCGACACCTTTCATTGAACAGAGAAACAACATCATCGATGCAATACAATGACATTGAGGGGGGTGTAAACATGTCATCAGTAGTTATATTCAGTATAACTAATTTTAGATATTTCTAGATTAAATGTAACTGAATATCAGTTAAATTTAAAGCTCTATAAACACAATAACATCGAACGAAAATAGATTGTTTTCCTCAAGATCAATTCTGAACATAATAGAACTAGGCCCAAAAAGAAAACGAGGAAGCCCAACTGAGATTTTGTTATTTGAAATTCGTTTTTTCCCAAATTATTATTGAGCTTTTTCATTAGTAGTCCTCTCAGTTTTATTTAATTACAGATCGTTATAATAAGTATTCCTCTCAGTTTTTTCATTGGATAATTAGGGTAGCAATTATTATCAAAAATTAAATCAATCTTCATCTCAATCATCCAATCTTCCCGACGGCTGCTGCCTCTCAATCTCCGGTTATTATATCTGATCTGAATTTTCTGAAAATCTCTTGCGGCGTTGAGTCCCAATCTAAGCCTCAAGCTGCCTTCTGCTTCAGATACCCGTGGATAATATTCACGGATCTGAGGCATCGAAATTGCTCAGATGAACTTGTTCATTGAGTTAATTCTGATACAATCGTATCAGTATTCATCAGCTCTAAATCTCTAATCTATGCACCACACTGAGAAGAGAAAATTGACAGAAAGAAGTAAAACAAGAAGGGAAAATCGACATTATTCTGGTTCTCGAGAAAACTGAAAAGCAACAGCAAAAACAGAAACGGAATAGAACTAATATAATAACGGAACAAATGCCATCCTCTCAGCCGGAAACTCGTCAGCAAATTTCTCCAGATACCACTTCCGACTGGAAGCCGCTCTCATACCGAGGTTGGCACAAGTAAAAAGAAAAAAACCAAACGCCGCCGGAGACCAACACATGATCGACCATCCCAACCACTCAACCGTCTCGCCCATATAATTCGGACAAGTCACATAGTCAAACCACCCACCCATCGGCACAACGTACTTCCCTTTCCCTTTCTTCCTCAACCTCAGCAACTCCGCATCCGATGTGATGTTCACCCACATCCCCCACACGAACAAACCTCCTCCGAGCACAAATCGGACAAGGACTTGGCGGATGTCTTCGTCGGGACGGTAATGCGAGATGGAGCGTGTCTGCGTGTACGCGTTTAAGATGTTGAATAAGAAGGCCTGGAGAGCTATGGAGATTGGGAATTGGGATTTGGAGACGGTTTTTTGGCGGAGAGGGTAGATGATGGTCCGATTGATGTAGTGGATTACGTAAAGGGAAGTTAGAAAGAAGGGAAGAGGATGGGAAGAGTGACGTCCTAGAGGGTAGAGGAGAATGGTTAGCCAAAGAGTTGGGCTTTCCATCAGAAACCATGCCAGAGGAGGTGAGATCGTCGGACCCCATCCCGTCCGGTAGTGTTTTCCATACGGTGCGTTTTGGAATCGGAGGCCTATGATCGTTAACGGAATCATCATGTATAGAGTTATCGATGTGTATGTGTAGAGATCGGAGTCGTCTAGCCCACCACTCCTCATCGTCGTTGGAATAATCTTGAGGAATGAGAACTTCAGTCCGGTGTGGTTTTAATGGGATTATAAACACATTTAATTAATCGACGACTGTCATGAAAAATTGGTAGTTTAAGCGATTTTCTGATAATCAAAGTTTGTGCAATCAAAAGATTTCTAATAATGTTGTTATGACTTTTTTACTTACAATAATTTTATAAAATAAATTAATAAAAAAATTAGTAAAAGTTAATAAAACATAAAATTAAAATAAAAATAAAAATTCTTTCAAAATATTATGTATAGTCTAAGTGTTAAAGGCGAGAACGAGGATGGCTTCAATGAAGTTTTTTTTTTAACTTTTGGAACATCATGGATAAAGACATGATAAAGTTCATACAATCTATTTTTTTAGGTGACCTCTTTTTAAGACAAACTAACGCGACATTCGTGACTCTAATCCCAAAGATCAAAAACCCAACGAGGATGGACCAATTCAGACCCATATCCTGTATCAATACCACATACAAAATATTATCCAAAGTCATAACAAACAGATTCGTCTGAGTGGTAGCGACCCTAGTCGATAACAACCAAAAGATAAAAGGCTTTGGTGACAATTACCTCTTAGCAACCGAAAAGATAAAAGGCTTTGGGAGGACAAATGGAGGGACAAACACAACTATAAAGGTTGACCTCGCAAAGGTTTTTGACACGTGTAGCTGGGAAGCGATAGAAGACACCCTACTAGAACTTATAAGATTCAGCCAAAAGATCATAATGATGTGTATAACCACATCATCCCTATCTTTCTTGGTCAATTACTCGCCAACCCCACTTATCTTACTCAAAAGAGGAATCAGGCAAGGGGAACCCCTCCCCCCCTACATCTTTGCACTACTAATGCAGAATTTGACGATCTCATCAATGAAAGGGTGGGGAGGAAACAGATAAGCACTTTTAAGAAACAAAACGCTATAGGGATCTCCCACTTGGTCTATGCAGATGACCTTCTAATCTTCTGCAAAGCCAAAAAGGAATCTTTTAAATCCATAGAAGAGGTGTTTAGAATATTTGAGTCGAGAACACGACTAAGGATTAACGAGGCAACAAGTGAGATATTCTTCTCAAAATCAACCAGAGGTAAAGAAGAACTACTGACCAACCTAAGGTTTAGTGAATAGACCTTTCCAACCAAATACCTAAGGTTACCTCTCTCACTCAGGATTCTATATCAGAAGGATTGCACTCCTCTGATAGATCAGGTTAAAGAAATGGTAGAAGGCTGGAAGACAAGGTTGTTGTCTCATGCGGGGAGGGTGCAACTGTTCCACTGGGGAATAATGGGCATATTCAATTACTGGAATATGTCCAGTAGACTACCAAAAGGAACACTTGAGGAGCTGCAATCCATTTCATACATATATATATGGAACGGGAAGCAAGACTTTACGTGGGTCCAAATGATACTGCCTAAGAAGGAGGGGGGATTAGGGATGAGATGCTTCTTAAAATCAGCAGAGGCATCTAGAATAAACAGATTGGGAAGGATTTGGGAGGCACAAGACTCTATCTGGGCCACATGGATGAGAAAGAGGTATGTGAGGGAAAAAAGCCTTAGAGACATAAACAAACAACGAAGGGTAGACTCTGCCCTATGGGCTGGAATAATAGATAACAAGCACAAAATAGAGAAGGTCCTAAAATGTAGGCCCAACTACAATTGTATTTGGATCGGGAGTGGTACCTTACTAACATACAAAAACGCATGGGAATCCATAAGAAATAGAGGAGAAACCGACAAATTTTAGGAGGGGATATGGACCACTAGCGTTAAGAAACTTAGCATAACACTATGGAGGGCTAGATGAGTTAAGATATCGATGAAGGTCGATTGGGCTAAAAGAAGGGGATGGGGAAATATTGATTGCATACTATGTGGGGGACCATGGGAATCGCAAGACCATGTGTTCTTCAGGTGTAAATTTTCCATGGACGTATGGTCCTATATACTAAATGCAAAACCAGGTTTGATTACATGTGCATGACTCTCTTTAAAACAAGTAATGGCAGAGGCCCACACCAGAACAAATTACACGTCATGTTAGGGTCTAACATGGGGGATCTGGACCGAAAGAAACAAGAAAGTACACGAAGACAGACGAACATGGCCGCAAGAGATAGGGAGAAGGATAATACGTACAGGATATAACAAACACCTTCATGGCGAACAGGTACGATTTCAGAGGAACGACCCAAGAGCAACGATTAGCGGAAATATGGGATAAAAGCCCCCAACAGGACCCAAGCTAAACTATCTACTATTAATACGACATATTTATAATTTAAATTCGGTAGGAACATGTATTAGAGAACAACATCTAGGCCAATGGTGGGTTAGAATTCAACAAATAGAATTCTGACAAATCATAAAACATAGTAGGTAGGCCTGTAAATGAATATCCGAAATTCGGTTTCGAATTCGTTGATATCCGCCGGATTTAAGCGAATCGAATTCGGATATCAAGGTATCTGGTTCTCGTTTAAATTAAATATTTATATTATTATAAAATATAAATTTACATATATAACCTTTAAATGTTATAATTTTTAAATATATATATAACTTGTTAATATTATTTACTATTGAGGGTATATATATAAAATTTAAAAAATATTTTTTAAGTTTTAAAACCTAAACAAAAAACTACAAACCAACTTATAAACCCAAAAAAACTATCGTCCTTATTCCCATTTCCCAACTATTTCAGGTAGGGTTTATCTTTTTTTTTTAGGGTTTTCATCCCTCACCCTCACAACGTTCACAGAAAGTCAGGAATCATAGCCTCGCCCGTTTACACTTCACAGCCACAGGTATTTCTTATTCTCGATCTCTCCCTTTCTCTTTCTTTCTTTCTTCATTAGATCTCTCTCTAATCCTAACTCTAATATTTTTTTTGAACAGATTATCTTCCTGACTTCCTCGATCTGATTTGTAGACTAATTATAATGGATATTGATCATGAAATACAAGATATTTTTTGAACATCTTTTTTTGAAAGATCCAACATCTTTTTTTTTTAAATACACTAATACAGGATATTTTTGAATGTGGGTCTGACGATTGTTGGTCTGGTTTTTTAAATACAATATATTTTTGTTATTATCTTTTTTTTTAATACAGGATATTTTTGAATTTGAATGTGTGTGTGGTTATATTTTTTAATTACAGGGATATATTTATTATTATTTTTAATTTTATAAATATTATTCGAATCGGAATATTCGAATTCGAATTCGGATATCAAAATTCGAATTCGGATTGTAAACGAACCGAATTCGAATATCCGGATATTAAACGAATTCGAATTCGGATATGATGGTATTCGGTTCGAATTCGACTCGTTTACAGACCTAATAGAAGGTAAAGTGTGTTAATAAAATGATCCAAAAAATAATATCCATAGAGAGTCCTACCTTTTAGGAGATGGTCTTTCTTTTACAGTAGAAACGACATAAATAATCACTTATGAGTAGTTGATCGATAGACGATGACAGAGTTTTCCCTTAGAAAAGGAAAAGATGCCTGAAGCACACCATGGTTTTTACACTCCTCATTGTCCAAGGCCAACTATATAAGAACTATGAGGCATAGATCGTTCTAGAAAATATCGAGTCAGTCTCCAAAGGTTGTTGAAGGTCTAAACGATCGTAAGATCACATGGCTGGATCAATGCGGAGGGCGTGAGGTGGATCGTATGTGATCACACCTCCTTTTTTTGCTTTAAAATTTATATATTACCAGATAATTTTAATTCAAAAAAAAAAGTAAGAGCGGGGCGGGTCGTGGGCGGGTGGGTCAGGTACTCTGATCCCCTGCCTCGAGACCCGCCCCTACCCCGACGACCGGGGCGCGGAACGGGGCGACCCGTCTGAAAATTAAAAAATTAAACCTAAAATTTAAAATGGGTAAACTTTTTACCCTAATTTTTAAAAGACGTAAGATTTAATAGCTAAGACTTAAGCTTAATAATCCTATATCTAATATAATTTAATTTAATTTATTAAAAAATATATATATTTTTCAAAAAACCAGGCGTTCTCACCCTTACTAAGTGTAATAACTCAAAAAAAATATGAAAATAATAATAAAAAGAAATTTTAGAATAGTCTTTAAGTTGGATCAATTAACTAAGGGTATTTTAGTAATACATCAAAAGAATTAGAGAAAACCTAGTATATAAGAGTGGAATTAGGGATGAACGTGGGTCAGGTCGAAGTCGAACATGTCGAGTTCGGGTGAATATTTTCGACCATGAAACGAATCCAAGTTTTTTTTGTACTAGTTGTATTCGAAACGGCGAAATCATACGATGTTTCTAGATATATTACTATAAAAAAATCGACATAATACACGCAGTCGATTAGAATTGAAAAAAATATTGTCGTTATTGTTACAAATATACAATTCATGGGGAAATAAAAAAATAGATTGAACAAAATTAGTAAGTAATCTAATAAAAAAATATAGGCCGGAATTATCAGGAGCGCTCAGCCTAGGGTGCGGTCAAAAGCGCTCCCTTAGGCTGAGCCGTCCGATCTCTTCCTTCACATCCAGACCGCCCTTTATTTTATAGTTTTTTATTAATTTTTTTGCACAGATCTCAAGAGTTCAATATATTCTTCCTTTTTACCTTACCTACCTATGACACATACTTATGACACCTATGCTCTTTTCACCCTACCTCACTACACTTTTTCTCATCTTCTTCTTTCCACCTCGTCGGAATCCCTTCTTGTTCTTCATTTTTTTCTTCATCACTCATTCATCTTTCTCGGTAAGTAATATTAACTCAAATATTTGGTGAAGTTTTTTTAGTTACCTCTACCCATCTTCTTCTTCATTTTTTTTCGTAGTCGGTCCGACCTACTTTTATTTCGTATTTCAGTCATCCCTAAATTGGGTGACGAAATCTTTATATTTGCGCGGAGCTCTAATCGGACGTCCGACTTCCGATTTCCCTTCCTCCGATTCCCCTTCTTCCTCTTGAATGTTCAATTCCTGCGCTACCTGACTCGCAACTTCCTGAGATGGTCGGATTGTATCATACGCCCTCCTCTCATTGGTTTAATAAAATCTTCTGACTAAGTTTAAAATGCTGGATTCTAAGCCTGTATTAACTCCCTCCATGCCAAGGTCGCACTTATCATCCAACTCCGGAACACCGATCCAAGACCCACCCCCTATCGAAGTTTAGTAGGGGCACTCCAATACCTGAGCATTACGCAGCCGGATATCTCCTTCGCTGTTAATCAGGTCTGCAAGTTTATGCAAGCATCAACTACTACCCATTGGCAGGCGGCCAAAAGGATACTCCGATACGTAAGAGGAACAATCGACCTTGGACTTCACTTCACTAAATCACCGACGTCAACATATCTGAATATCTTGTTAGATTCAGACTGGGTGGGCGACCCAGATGATCGATGCTCCACGATGAGGTCGTGTGTCTTCCTCGGATGTCTGAACAGCCTACGGTCTCCCGATCAAGCGCCGAAGCGGAATATAGGAGGGCAATTGCACACGTCGCGGCCGAACTCAAGTAGTTCTGCTCTCTTCTCCGGAAGCTCGGAATATATCTAAAGAACACGCCGATCATTCACACCGACAGCAAGTCGGCAATCTTTATGGTGTAAAATCCGGTGATTCAAGCAAAGACAAGGCATATCGAGATTGACTACCATTTCATTCGCGAATTCGTTATTCGAGGAGATATCAAGCTCAACTTCGTAAAATCAGACGACCAGACAACAAATATGTTTACTAAGGCCCTACCGGCCTCCCACTTCCAACGCCACCTGCAACGTCTGAGACTTACCGGTGTCGAAGGGGGGTGTAAAGGGTAATACAAGAAACAACAAAGGATCCACAAGAAATAACCCCATAAGGGTCAGAAAGGCAAATAACCCCATAAGAGTATAAATAGAAACGATGTGATACAATTAAATGACACAGTGATTTACAAATATTACATCATCTTCTCCATCACCTTTCTCCTCCATCCTCTCCGAATCCTTTCAATCAACAATTTCATCCATAATCCATCATGGGAATAACGGGGGATAAACATTACGCCACAATTTGAAATCAAAAGAGAGATTTCAAAAAATGCGGGATCTATTCATTCGAAAAAGAAACGAGTCAGGTCTGATGCGCTTATCCTTTTCTATGGATATCAATTCGCCATTAATAAAAAAAGTATGGATACGAATTCTTCTTCGAGATAAAAAAAAAAAGTCGATGGTACAGAATAAGCATATTGAATCAATTTTTTTACTTCGATTCCAATTTGCAATATAGAAGTCGAATGAAAGAATCAAATACAAAATACTGATCTGACTTCTCTAACTCTAAACATAATGAAATATAAGATCAACCTACAATTTTCGAATTTGAATAAGAGTCAGAAGAAAGTTCTTATTCTTCCAACCAAGAGATCCATGAATCGGGATCCTGATACATTTTCTTACTGAACAGAAGAACTGTTTTCAAGTAGTGTTTGCTGCATTATGTATTAATCAATATTTGATAGATTGGTTCGAGTCACTTCCTTTTTTTCTTTTTGAGTATCGGGAATATCTGTATTCGTAGGTTCGAGATCCACATCTATGAATTGAAAGACCTGAAAGATCAACTCAACCATCTATTATTAGAATCAATAGGTGTTCGAATCGTCCATTTACGTAAACCGAAACCCTTCTTATTGGATGATCATGATACTTCTCAAAGACGGAAATTCGTGATCGATTACCATCTGCGTTTAATAAGATAATAAAGTGGATGACGGACTCATTCCATACTAGAAATAATTGTAAGAAATCCTTTGATAACGCAGATTCCTATTTCTCAATGATATCTCACGATCGAGACAATTGGCTGAATCCCGTGAAACCATTTCATATAAGTTTATTGCTATTCGCTTTTTATAAAGAAAATCGACTTCGATTCTTGAATAATCCACATCACTTCTGGTTTCATTGTAACAAAAAAAGCCCTTTTTTATGTGGAAAAGACCCATATCAATAATTATGATCTTGCATATGGACAATTCCTAAATATCTTGTTCATTCGCAACAAAAAAGTATCTTTGTTCTTCGGTAAAAAAAACATATTTTTTTAAAAAGAAAGAATATTCCACCAATCGGGTTACAGGTATTTAACATATTCATTTTCATACTTAACAATTTCTTAGAAAAAAAAAATTACCGACTCCGATAAGTGAGATTTCGAAGAAGGGTTTACAAAATCCTTTTTCGTTTCCGTTTTCGTCCGAAGAAATGATTCATTGAAACAATGAGTCACCGGTTTCATCGATAGGGACACGTCTGAGATCCACAAATACTCGGGGAGTTTCTTTATTCAATCCTTTTCTTTCTTCTTTCTTGTTGCGGGATATTCGATTCATATACATCTTCTCTTTGTTTCCCGAGACCGAGTAAGTTACAGACAGATATCATACATGATTGAATTGCGAAAATTTATGGATAGGTATTCTACATCTGAATTTAATTCTTTAAAGAATCTCTTTCTAGTTACTCTGGAAAAATTAGGAGATTTTCTGGAAAAAAGAAAGGTTGGTGGCAAAAATTTTATATTGTTGACATTAGGAGTTTTGAAGATAAATTATCAGAATACATTTTTCATATACGTAATAACGAAAAGCTTTAAAATTTAAATGGAATTGAAAAATTGACCGTAAAGTTAATTGAAAATAAAAAAGATATCGTATTTTTTTTAGTGTTTCGTTTATTGAAATTAATACTTAAATTATCAATTGCGACTGTTTGAGTGAAAAAATCTTTTTTCGTGATAAATTGGGGAAACGAATTCGAATAACAGAATTTAAATTCGAATATGATCCGTAATATTGAAATTGTCATTGCACAATAATAAACACATTGATTTAATAATATACTTTATTTATTTTTTCCCAGGTAATAATTATTTGATATTTACCTCTGGCCTCCTTCTGGTACTCGATCTGGCTTCTAGGTAGAAAATATTTTCATCAAAAATCACTCCTGTTTGGCTTGTCTGAAATTGGAATCACATTTTCCGCACAAGGAATCCAGTCATTGGTTGCCGGATTACCCTTTGATGAAGGGTGATGATGAACTGAGTCCACATCCCTTGACTCTAATTTGAATTCTCCACTCCTGTTCCCGTTCCCGTCTGAGTCAGATTTCTCAACTTTGATGAAACCCGTTCCCGTCTGTGCATTAAGATTTAAGCGAAAGATGAATATAAAGTTTGTGTAAACGAGCTCGATCTGAGCCTAAGTTATTCAGACGAGCCGAAAGACTTTTAGACTGGACTCGTTCAGCTCGTTGTGCGTCCTTATATATATATATACACACACATACACACATATGCACACACGCACCTTATGATGTTGTTTATCAACACAGTTGAGGTCGTTATAGTACTCAGTCTCCACATACTCTACAGAGGGATGGTTATTTTCGCACTCCAATTTCTGAGAAGAATGACGGTAAATTAATGAACAATTTGGTAGGTAGTCGAGTTATAAGTACTTACGTCTGGCGACTGAGACTCAAGTTCTTGGAACTTGTTGAGTTCTGGGCAGGAGTTAGAATCTGAGGGAAGGAATTGGTCTTTGTAACTCGAAGAATACTCGCTTCGACTTGGTTTTGTGTGGCGTTGGGGTGTGATACCTTCGAAGTATCCTCTTGTTTCCTCTTCTATTCGAGTTTCTTCCTGTTTCGGCAGATGTTCATCGCTTCGATTTGGCCTCGACATGATATGAACAACCTTCTTAACTTTCTCCTCCTTTAAAAAAAAGAGATAGAGAACAAGTGTTGGATGAAATGTCTACATCTTTAGAAAAAATATCTTTATAATCTTATCTTCTTACCATTAATTCATTTCTATGGAAGAAATCTATTTTGGACTTGGACTCCCAAGAAGGGTAAATTGGTAAAATTATTAGATGGGTTTGGTCGTAAAAAGTCAAATCACGTGAAAAAGTTTGATTGGTTAAAAATATCTTACCTAATGTAAATATAGGGTTTGAGTAAATATATACCGTCTATCCTACCTGATTTAGTTGGGTAAAAATCGGGTCGGTTGGATCTGATGGAAAAAAATCATCCATACCCTTCTACCGACATGTAAGAATAGACATAAATGAGTTTAACTCGGGTTTGTCCTGATTGGTCAAAACATTTAAAATTGTAAGAATCTGATTTAAATGTCGGGTTTGGGTTTAATAATTTATTTTTGTAGATTTTACATAAATAATCATGTTATTTACATAATTTGAAAATTTTAATTATGATTTTAAAATTAGATAAAATATCAAATAATTTTTAAATAAAATAAAACATCAAATAATTCTAAAAATTTTAAATAAGATTACACATTAGATAAATGAAAATAAACTTATTTTTTAGATTTTAAAAGAATTTGAGAAATTTATTAAATATATATATTAAATTTTTATAAAATGTTTAGCAATATATTTATTTATTTTTAAAGTAATTGAATTTTATTAAATATAAGAGAAATCCCAAATTTTAAAATAAAGTATAAAAATAAAAAAACAGAAGTAAAAAAGATGAAAAAAAAGTATATTAACTTTTTTTATTAGATATGTAGTCTAATTATATAGTAACTAGATACACTGTTTCAAATGATTTTGGTCTCTCATACTTTCATTATAAATGTATTCAAAAGATGACAACAACTCTTCTTTTTATATACTCCGGATAAAAAAAGAGACTGATATTTTTAATGACTTCCTCAGAAAACCTATTAACATGTTGTCTGTATGTATTTTTCATTTTTTGATGTCTATATATGTCACGACAGACACTCAATAACATTCTATAATAACTCCCAAGGGGGAGAATGGTGTTTAACTTTTTACGTAGTTTTCACAAGATCCCCCAATCTAATATCTAGATTTTAGACTGGATCGGGTGAAAACTGGAATATTTATTATTTTTTAGAAAACGAAATTCAGGTGTTCAGCCAGTGGAATTAGAAAAGACATGCAATAAAAACAGTTGAAAAATAGATAACGTTTAGATTCATCTTTCATATTACATAATTACATTTTTCAACTTTGTAAACGTATTTAGGTGATCTTATTTATATTAATTATTTATATTTTAAATTTTTTTTATATATTTGTTCAGATTTCGGATGAGTAAGTTTGGTTCCAATTCGAACCCGTCATTCGGATTATTTATACCGTGTTTCATAGTCTAAAATATCCATTCAGACCCGTCATGTTCGGGTTTGGGGTTTGATCCTAACCAAATCCAAACCCACCCCCTACCGACAGGAAATCGAACTCTTTTTTTAACTAATAATTGAAATTTCTATCCAATATTCCTCCGCTCTTCTAAACTCCTTCCCTCCCTCCATGGGCCTCGCCGGAAGTCCTTCCAACGGTATCTTCCGATCCTCTCTCGTCTATCAAATTTATCTTCACAGACATCTGTTTTTTCTTCCTAGTTCTGGATTCATCCAACGGTAATGTGTTGTTACAGATGTAATTCTTGGGAGATTGATGAACGGAATCGAAAGCTTCGAGATCATCGTCAACGGAGATTCATCTAACCACAATGTTTCCTACTCCAATGCACTTTTCACCCATAATTGTATACCCACAGGAAGGCCTTTCGCCAGGATCGGCCGGCCTCTGTAATCCTCTCTACCCCTAAAAAAACATTGTATTTAGGGTTTCGTTATTTTTATTTATCGTCCTAAGACGCTACTTCAATCTTAGTTGTTTTTTATGTGTAGGGGTGAAGCAGTGAGGAAAGTGGAGCATTATAATGTTCGGAAAATCACTGGAGACGGCCGTTGTATGTTCCGTGCACTGGTATGGATGTATCTTAAGATTTCAGTATTTTCAAGAGTTTCGAAATCTTTGACACCAACTATGTTTTGTTTTTACTTACATTACAGTATTACACTAAATCTTTGCATCTGCCCTAAAAATAAATTATTTTCTTTATAGTTTAAACATCAAACACATCATAGATTTTCTTTTATCAGTAGACGCTTTAGTATATTCACGAATTATCTAAAATGTTTCTCAAACTATAAATTTTGGATAATAGGCAAAAGGAATGGCTGCAAACAAAGGAATCACTCTCAACATGCGACAAGAGACCAATGATGCAGGTAACCAACCTTTAAACTCTACTGTTTCTTATACCCTAAACCTTCGAATTAAATGGAGACATTCAAATTTACTAAATATCTAATCCTGTAATGCTCTCACCAATTTTTAGTGTCATGTTAATTGATTTTGTCTTCAACCTTTCTCATCACCGATCACAATATCACATGAATTCTTCCAAATTACAAAGAAATAGCATGGATTATTTAGTCATGAAATTAGGTCTGGACCCAGTTTAACAAATTTTAGGTGTCATTTTTTTTTTACATAACCCGATATTACTCCATCCCATACCAAGTTACCTTACTGATAAATATCTATTCACGTGTAGCTCTAGTTCAGATGGAAAAAGGAGAAATGATTTGTTTCTTTTTGTCGATGCAGCTCATTGACTATCAATGTAATTAATTTCTATTAATTGTTTTAGCTAGTAACACCTATATTGTTAACTCTAGAAAGTTCTATTTTGTGCATAGTTTACAGAATCGGTTAGTTCTGTAACTACCCTCAATTGTATAGATACATTATGAATGTGATCATGAGAGGGATCCAGCATTGTCTTCCCCCACCATATTCAGTTACTTTAATATTGACATAACGTATACACAAAATGACTAGGATTTACATAAATTTACCTTATGTCATTGTTTTGCATAGTGTTATTTGAAATAATATAATGAATGTTAAACTTTTATTTTAATTCTGTAACGATATGTATATTGCTTTTGAGATGATGCAGATGAGCTCCGAATTGCTGTGAAGGAAGTTATTTGTAATAGTGAAGAAGAACGGCACAAGTACGAAGAAGCAATTATTGCCATAACAGTCGATGAATCTTTGAAGCAGTAAACAATATTTTAGTTTTTGCCATCATATATTCTAAAAAGTATATAATGAGGTATTTACTTAACATGATTCTTTCTATCGGTTTTTAGGTATTGCCAAAGGATTCAAAGATGTAATTTTTGGGGTGGAGAATCAGAACTTTTGGTAAAAAAACCCTAAAACTTATCTAGTTTGAGTATAGTATGAGATTCGAACTTCAAGGAATGCTTATAAAGTTGATCCTTTGCAGGTTTTGTCAAGATTGTGCCGTCAGTCAATCATTGTTTACATTCCAGAGCATGAGGTATGATGTATTTTAATTTTTTATGGTTTCATTGTTTACTCTTAGTTTTAACCGTATATTAATTTATTTATTTTCATCATATTCTCCTGTTAATACAATGCAGTACACAAGGGGACACCGAGGAGGTGTAATTCCAATTGCCGAATATGGAGTTGAATTTATTAAGGGTGGGAAAAATGTGAAACCTAGAAAACCTGTTAGATTACTATACAGTGGTAAGAACCACTATGACTTACTCCTGTGATTAAGTTCCATCATTTTTTTGAGTGTTTTATTAATTCGGTTTTATTCCCATGTTTTGATTTTGAAACCAAAATGATTAGATTATTAAAATTTACAGTTTAGAATTAAGAAATCAACAATTTATTTTCCATAATTTATAAATACAATATCTTCGGTATTTCAGACAATCACATTATTATTGCAGTAACGTTGAATTTTGATATTATAATCCTTGAAAAATATCGATAAATTTTTGAGCAGTTCATATCCATTCCATTCTTGGAATGAAATTCCTGAAATGGCTATCTAAATTCCAATTATGCAATTGTCTCTACTAGAGAAAAGAATTATTGCCAAATATTCCTATTCCACTTTGGCTCTCGTCCTCAAAAGGAATCAAACCCGTTTGGGGTTCGTTTATTAGTGCATCAATCGTAAATTAGAGTGCAATATTTAGCTTGAACGCGTAAACACCTTTTTTACCTGTTAAATGGAAAAGGTTAAGCTCGTACAATATCAGCATAATATTGTTTTGTACACATGAAAATATTCTGTATAGGATTACCTGCTCCAATGTCAAAAACATGATCACATTCCATGATCCTAGTCGTCCAAAATTTGGGATAAATCCTTTGTAGAAAGCAAGAAGTCCCTATCATGTTATAATAACACATTATCAGATTTTTTTATGATTTTGAATGAATTATATTTATTATTTTGGATACACGATTGTCTTAAGTTTAGATTAGAATTTTTTAAATATTGTTAAATAGTTCTATGTATATTGGCAAATCATCTTCAACCATTTGGTGCAAGTGGATTGATAAAGATTTTCTTGGTGTGTTCAACTGGATTGATAAAATGTGGATGGAATAAAGAAAAACTCACATCATTCTTCATTGTCTTCACAAAACAATCAAATGTACTTTTGTAGGCTGATGAATCTCCCATCATTCTTGACTTCACCTGCAGTACAAGTACAACATAATTGAAACACATGTTTTATTCTAAATACGAAAAGCCTACTCATTAATACTAGCTAGTGTTAAACAATCGAACTGATGACAATTAAAAACGAAGACAAGTTGTGAAAATTTACCACATCAACAGGAGAACCAATGCAGACGGCAAAGAAACCGGCTCCAAGACCAGATAAAATATGAGTAACTATGTTATCTGTGAAACCTGGAATTTTTAGAATTGTCTGCACAGACAGGTAGTTAAATTCAATGATGAAGGTAAATAATTAATCAAAACAGGAGAATGAGATCAAGCATCAGAAGGATGCTCCAACCTGCTTCACTTGATCATAACTGGCAAGCTCAGCTGCATTTATAATAGCATTGCGAGCTACATTAGGGCCAATACCAGTCCACAGGGCACCAAATCCTTCCTGAATTTGTTATAAAATATAATAAGCAGATTTAAGAATGGAAAGAAAAAAAACTCTGCTTCATGCTCAAATTCCAAACTGATGAGTGTTTACAAGCAACCAACCTGTCTGACAATTGTGGAATAAGCATTTAAAGCCCCTGTATAGCGCCTTGGAGCACCTTTTGGAAGTTTACCTTCAGATTGAAGACGAACTTTGACAAGATCAGTTGGATTAGCCACTGCAATTGCCAAGGCACCTGAAAATGGAGACTTTCTTAGCATATAAAAAAAGAACAGCTCTTGTGATCTTATGTCACTTAAAAGTACATAAGAATATGAGAGCATGTGTTTTATCATCTATGCCAGTTAAAAAGATTCAAAATATGATAAAAAAAAATTGTAGCAAAATCATAGTATTTTAAAATACCAGTGGTGAGACCAGCAAGAATTTTCTTGGAAAGAGGAACATCTCCAACGAAATTATCACCAACATAGAAAGATTTCACCTAAGATGATATCAGATATCAGTCCATATTAAAAAGACGCCTAATTTACCATAAAAAAAGTGAGGGAATCTTTCAGTACCGGATCATACAATCCGATCCGGAGCCCTCCGTAAATACACTGGCGATGCAATCCGGGAACTATCCCTTTCCAGAGTGCAGACATCCCTTCTTCCCTAGCAATAGTGGCAACAGTACCCAACATCCCTCTGTACTTGGGTACGCGAAGTTGTGCAGAAGCTCCATTTCCTACAACAACACCGCCTGGTATCTCAACTGATTTCTTTTGGAGTTGAAGCCTCACTTTTGCTGTGTCAAGCGGAATCGTGCACAGCTGCATCGAAAGCAATAAATAAATTTCAATTTATCATGCACTCAAAAGAAACGGATCATCATGGATTATTGATACAGATACCTCAGCTAAGCAAGCGGCGATGGCGCTGCTGGTGAAATTTCCAGCGAATGAGATGTTGGAATTAGAACCTCCGTGACCTCCACCCATGATCACTGCCGTCCCTCGATTCGACGACTGTGTTCTGTTCCTCCCCTTCCCTAAAAATCGGAACCTATAGATGGGGATCTGTCGATATCAACAGAAGATTCCAAGAAATCGGTACTAGGGTTTTCTTTGTTTATTTAATTTATAAGTTCGTTTATCAGAACTCAGAAGTCGGGTCCGGTTGGAAACCGAATAATTCCATAAAGTTGGCGGGAAAAATTATCTAATATTTATTTAATCACAGCCGTTAAAACTACATCCAACAATAACGAGTTGTGATCAGTAAATATTCTAAGGAATCAATAGAAGAATCTTATTCTCATATTCTAGAATATTAATAATTACAAATTTACAATATTCTTAATTATATTATTTTTTAAGATCGGGGATATAATACATCATTAAAATATCATTCTATCATTATTTTAATAGAAGAAATGTTATAAACACAATAAGAAATGTTATTTTAATAGAAAATTGTAACTGAAATTGCTGAGGTCTAGGGTTTTAATCTCACTGTTATCCATATAGATTTATCCGATGATATATTATGTGACTTTGATATATTATCTGAAGGTTTGATAGTTTTACCTCTGTTATAAAAAAAATGTTATAAAAACGAAGCTTATAATTGTGTCCGTCCGTTTTTTATTATTCTTGGAGATTGAATGGTAGCCGTGATGAAGCTTAGATGCATATCTAAGTTTAAGCACGGAGAAAGGATCGTGAAGAACACACTGTGACGAGCTAAAAGATGAGAGAGCAAACCTTAAGGTTTAGAGGTGAATCCACGCAGGAAGGTCCAATTCAAAAACAACAACTTGATTAAAATAATAAAAAGAGTTTTAATTTATACAACTAACTAATAGACCTTGTTATGGACTAAGATTTACTTAGAGAATAATAATATGTATAAAGAGTAAATAATATGATCACGTAATGGTATAATAATTTAACAAACCGATGTAATAACTGTGTGTTTTATTCTTTCTATTTTCTTACGTCTAAGGACAGTTATAAGTCTAAGGATGTAAATGGGTCTCGGTCTGGCCCGATCCAGACTCGTTCGGTTCTGGGACTACTTTTAGATCCATTAAAGGGTTTGAACCCGGAGAATCGGGTCCGGGTCCAGAACTGGTCAGTTAGTAATCTGGTTCTGGGTCCAGATTAGCCAGACCCGGATATTATTAATGTTTAAGATAAATATTTCATAATATATTAATAACTTAGTGTTAAGTTTGTAATGATGATATGAATGTATAAACTAAAATATTACACAGATTGTATGTATGGTTACAGTAGACAGTAGATTGAAACTTATTATATATATAGGGCAAAATTCTCGTGCGATATATGCACCGTATAGATCTTGGTCATTCGTATAGGTTCATGGAATGTCAGTCGTGTATTACGTTTTAGTATTATAATGTTGTAATTAACGTTTGCATGATGGATAATAGAATGTTGCTATTAGTAGCTAGCTATTATAGCTGAAACCTATAATAGCTGAAACCTATGACAAGATAATTGATATAATACAGGTCACTAGATGAATACAATCACATAGCTAGAAATTGATATAATACAGGTCAAAACATACTTCGAACACACACTAAAACATATTCCACATATACAATCGAACATACTGACATCACAGATACAACATACGACCATAACATACTTCCAACATACGACCACAACAGACTTCCAACATACGACCACAACAGACTTCCAACATACGACTACAACAGACATTCAACATACGACCATAATAGACTTCTAACATATGACCATAACCTTTTGACAGTGTTAATAAGACATCCCCTACATAGGCCGGTGGTGGTGATTGACAAGCGAAAATCACTTCAACAATTAAAAAAAAAGAAACTAAGACCATAAGAACTAACCTTGGAGACGAATGAAACTTGGGGAATGAAAAAAGATTGGATAGAAATGGATGAAATATGAGAGAAATGGATAGATATGGATGAAGATATATAGTTTTAGATGAAAGTAGACGTGAGGAACAATAAACGTTTGATGTATGTCGTACATCACATTAATTAACAAGGTCAAGTTAAGTATTAAATAGGAGACAAAACGAATTGTGCTAATCGAGAATTAATAGAAAAGTAAGGAAAAACACTGTTGTTATTAAAGTTATAAATCTGTTTACACACAAAATAAAACCATGTATCTAGTAATTAGGAAAAACAACCTCGACATCCGGAGTTGGCGTTCAAACCGTCAGATGACAGACGTACGGTTGTGATTGAAGATGGCACATATATCCAAATAACAATATTGCACCTGATAATTTCCCTATATATATATGTGAACAGGTTGAGGAAGTGTTATATGTACGAAGACGGGAACAATATATATATATATATATATATATACATAATTCTCATTATTCTAGGATAGCAAGGGATACATAATTCTAGATATTGAGAAAACAAAAGAGTTGAGGAAATGTTGTCTTTAAGGAAATGATATTTCCTTTTAGATCAATTAAAGAAAAAAATTTAAAAAATAATCAAAACAAAAGTACTTTTGATGATTTCATCTCAAGTATATATAAAAACAATCATATCCTTAGTGTTAATCAGGATAAATTACCTAAAAATAAAAGAACAAATAAACTGGAAAATAATCTAGTACAGACAAAAAAATCTGTTTTCATTCTAGATGATGAAATAACATTAGATAAAAATAAGAAAACATTTAACAATGAAATAACAACAGATAAAAACAATCAAAATAACATATCAAATAACCAAACTACAATTGAAATGCCAAATAAGGCAAATTCTGATTCTGTAATACCAGAATCACCAAATAACAGTGACTTGCTTCAAAAAAAAAAAAACAAAAAAACAGTGACAATAATCACAGTGCTTATAATTCACCAAAATCAGGTGAAAATAACTATCAGGATATGGATATCAGTGATTCCACAGAACTAAGTGAAAATAATGCTCTGGACATTGATATCAGTAACCTCTCTGAATTAAGTAAAAACAATTATAGTATTGAAAAATCTGAAAACATATCTGATGGTTCTATGAATGAACAACCATCAAATAGCAGTGATTCAGTTTCAACAACTGATACAAACTTAATAATTGAAAAAATAGCCAGAATTGATAATCAATTAGAAATAGCAAATTCTGAACAGAACAATGATATACAATATAGAAGGTCAACTAGAACAATACCTTCAACTAAGAGTGAGGATTTTTACTACATAAATGATACTGATTATGATAGTGCTAATTTCAGCACTAATCATCCAATAAACAAATATATATCATATAAAAAAATAAACAAGAAAAAGAAGGAATATTTGAGAAAAATATCTATGAGCAATGAACCTCATAGTTATATAGAAGCTTTTAAAAACCCAAAATGAGTAGAAGCAATGAAAAAATAGATGTAAGCCCTCTTACTAAACAAAACATGGGATCTAGTATCTCTCCCACCAACAAGGAAATCCATTGGATCAAAATGGATTTTCAAAATAAAATACAATCAAAATGGAGAGATAGATAGATATAAAGCTAGATTAGTAGTTTAAGGAATCTCTCAAATAGAGGGATTTGACTACTATCATACCTTTGCTCCAGTGGTAAAAATCACCACTGTTAAGATACTCATTACAATTGCTACTACAAAAAGGTGGAATTTACATTAAATTGATGTAAATAATGTCTTTTTGTATGGGGATTTAAATGAGGATATATACATGAGACCCCCACCTGGATTTCTTAAAAAAGAAGACCAGAGGGTATGTAAACTAAAAAGTCCCTATATGGACTTAAGCAAGTTTCTAAGCAATGGTTTGCCAAACTTAAAGATACACTTCTGAAAATGAACTTCAAACAAGCCTTTTCAGATTATTCCTTGTTTATTAAAGAGTCTAAAGATTTTGTCATATATATGGTCATATATGTTGATGATATTATCATCACAGGGAATAATGAAAAAGAAATAAATATGCTAAAAAATAACCTAAAATCACATTTCAATTTAAAAGACCTAGGAATATTACATTATTTCCTAGGAATAGAAGTATCATATTCAGATAAATGGATTTTTCTATCCCAAAGAAAATATACATTAGATATCCTAAATGATAATGGACTTTTAGGAAGCAAACCCTCCAAAATACCTATTGAAAAACAAGATTGGAGGGAAGATAAAACAAAACAGCTAAAGGACCCTTTTAAATATAGAAGGTTAATTGGGAAACTGATTTATCTAAACACAATAAGGTCTGACAGCAAAAGGACATCACTTTTGCTGTCAGAACCCTAAGTCAGTTTATAGAGAAACCAACTGAACTCCATATGGAAGCTGTTTTTAAATTGCTAATATACCTTAAAAAATCCCTAGGGCAAGGGATTATGATAAGAAATGATAAACTTCTCATACTAAGAGGCTATTGTGATGCTGATTGGGGTTCATGCACCCTAACCAGAAGATTAGTAACTGGTTTTTGTGTACTTTTAGGAGACTCATTGGTCTCATGGAAATCTAAAAAACAAGAGCTAGTATCACAATCATCAGCAGAAGCTGAATACAGAGCAATGGCAAAACTCACAAGTGAAATAAGTTGGATAAATCAATTATTAAATGAGTTAAGAGTTTACAATGATAAACCAGCCCTAGTCTTTTGTGATAATGTATCTGCAATTCACATTGCAGAAAATCCTGTCTTTCATCAAAAAACAAAATACATAGAGAGGGATTGTCACTTCACAAGAGAAAAAATAGATAAGGGATTAATCACCTTAAAATCAAGTGGCACTAAAGATCAATTGACAAATATTTTCACCAAAGGAGGAGTTGGGGAAATAGAGATGAATGATACACTATTCAAACTAGGTATAATTAACATATATGCCTAGTTTGAGGGAGGAGTATTAGTTATAAATAGATTATCATTCAAATATTAGTTATAAATAAATAACTTAATTTTCCAATTACCTCTTAATCATACTTGTTAATTGTATATCTAATGTATCCTTCTATCAGGATAAAAAAAGATCATGTTACAGGCCCAGAATATGGACCGGCCCAGAAAAAAAAGGAATAAAAGAATCCAACACGAAGGACTTAGTTGAAATTAATAAATACTTATGGGCTGTAATAAAATAGTTTCAATTTTATAAATAACATGTGTAAATTACATTTGAAAATCAATTCAATCTTTTTGATACAGTAACTAAATCTTTTCAAAGATTAGTTATTTCCGTTAACCTGTTCTTCCCCAAATCATCTCCCGCCGACTACAGACCTAGTTCTTCTCGGCCTTTCGTCGAGGATATTGGGTCACCGTGTTCTTATATTGACAACAACTATTTTCCTTCTTTTTCAAAAAGAGATGCGAAAAAGTTTCTTCTACCATATATTACCACCGAATGACCAGTCTTTCGAGGTCTATCATCTTCTTTCGCATCACTTTCTGCTTATGTATTTTCTTATATGTCAATTTCTTCCCTACATTTCTTTTTTAACTACTATCTTCTTTCTTCTCAAAGGAAATAAAATATCTACCTCTTCTGTCTTTAGAAAGACAAACCGTGTTATTTAAGCTCACTATTACGAATTCCAATCTTTTTAAAAAGTAAAGAATTTTCATAAAAAAGATTGAAGAATAAAAATATACAAAAACAATATGATTTGGTTCATTTACTCCATTATATTAGAGATATACCTCTCAATTAAAATAATATAACACGTATATAGTGTTATAGTAAATATTACATAGGACCCCTCATATTCATTAAGAACTCTTCACATTCTAAATATAAACCAACCTAAACCTTATTAGCTTTTTACGTTTTCATATCCTAAATCTTAAACTCACACACACAGTTTGATCACTCAAACTAATCGCTGTAATTCTCAAATCGCTTCCGCAATTCTCTAAAGCTCAACCAACAATTCAAGCTGTGGATCTTCGCTTCATCAATCCTTGATCAATCTTGATCCCACAGTATCATTACATACATATATATATTGCATTCATATCATCATATATTCATTCATCATCAAACATTTCATATATTATATACTTCAAGCTTTATATATATTTCTATATATCAAAGTATATAATCTATCACATTCAAACAATAACACTCATTGATTCAAAGCAAATATGTGAATACATAAATTGAAAATTGAAGAAAGATAGAACATTGAAAAAAATGCAATGTGTTTTTTGGGAAATGATATTTCATACATCCTCTTTTTCTATGAATAAAATGATATATCCTCTTGTAATGGAAAGAAAATGCGATATAGCTAATATAGTTAGCGGTTTAGAAGAAGTTAGTATAACTAATACTAAATTAGTTAGCTCTATTAATTCTTGTACTGATATAAATAAATTGCTCCTTCAATAAAAGATATCCATAGTAATAATAATTTTCATCCCGATATTCATTCTCACCCTCGTTGGTATAACCATCCTCTCCATCCACCCATGTCTCCAGATCAATTTCACCCAAGATCGATGTTGGTTCTGATATTGTCCGAACCAATTCATTTCGCTTACTCAGCATTACATCAAAGTTTGTTGGTGTTGAATCTACACTCCAGTCTATAAGATCAATTCAAGGTCACGAGTTGAATCCCCAATTCAAATGTTGTGGCATTCGATACGATTTTGATGATCCAACAAAATTCGGGAATAGCCCAGAGACGCAACAGGAGTTTCTGAAAATATCTCGTGGGCCATTGCTACCAAATCAAAATGCGAAGAGGAGTCCAAATTAATCACACTGATTTGCGTCATTGGGGTGACACAAATTTCTTTCCCTCACCATGTCAGAGGAAGGATGCTCGAATGGATTCCGATCATTAGGCTGATGCAAACTTGTTTCCCTTGTCATGTCAAAGGATGGTCAAATTGATTCCGATCATTATACTGATACAAACTTCTTTCCCTTGACATGTCAAAGGTAGAACGTTGAAATGAATTTTGATAATTGGACAAATATTTCAACCAGTTTTCCCTCGCCCTGTCAAAGAAAGAAGGCTTGAATGGATTCCAATCTCCATTTGTTGGAGATAACTCATTAACAAGATTTATTGTAGATTTTGGGTGTTGCATCTTGCATTTTTTGATGCTTCTTCTTGAATTTGAATGTTGATGTCTGTGGGAACATTTAATGATATAAACTATGGTGGAATAGAATCTCTAGTCCTAGATTGATGTAAACATTCGGTAGATGACAAAATTTCATATCTGGACACAGAAGAAGAAAAAAATTGAATCCTAAGTATCACCACATATCGAATGTTGAATGTTAAATGGGTAAGCAGATTTTTACCTCATATGTTGTTGCTGATTTAACATCAAAATATTTACCGTTTTTTCAAGATCGCCTTCATATGAAATCACGATTCTTTCAACATCTCGCATCGTACAATTAAATCTTCTTGCCAGCCCTTTAATCTCCTTCGACTCATTTGAAATGTCAATGTTCAAACCATGTGTGAGGTCTCGACGTGCACTCTCCATCGTCCTACGTCTATGAAGTAGCCAATGTTTCGAGTTATCAAGACTCCAGTTATTTTCCAAAAGTGTCATCAAGTCTTCAGAAGAAAAGCCCATTGCAATGAGCTTTTGAGAGACAAGTTTAAACTTCTCGGTCAGTATACGAGAAATATGATCGTTTCGTTCCGAGTACCTTGTCCTTGGTGGTGTAATTGGAGACATTTTATCGAATTGAAAATAATATTTTCTGCATAAATAGATGCTATAATTTAGGGCGACATTACTTCCGGCGATGGAATATCGTCGGCTTGGCCACCAGGAACCATTATACCGGCGGCTAGGCCGCCGGAATTTGCCGCCAGAAATGCGCTGGTTTTTTGTAGTGAATTGTTAACTGAAAATCGAAATGAAAAAATAAAATATAGAACTAAACAACTGGTTGATTGAGAGAAGAAGATCAATGAACGAAAAAAGATTTACGTTACGAAAAAGGGATACAAACAATCGCTGGTAGAAGCTTTTTCCTTTTAATATACGTAAATATTCGGTAGATGGTCGTTAATCCTTTTTCTGGGTATGTTTTTTCTTTTGCCGATTCCGTGTGTAAAACAACATGTTTTTCCTTCTTAAATAAGATCTTACATTCATTTAAACCATCCATATATAAAACTAACAAAAGTAATAAAACAATAGCATCAAGCCATTATTTGATGTTTCAGTTAGGTTGACCAAAATGGCTTAGGTCGGGTATTGGGTATATAAAACTAACTTTAAAATTATAAAAATATGAAAAAAAAACATAAAATTACATTTACCTTTCCCGATTTTGATTGGGTAAAATAGGATTCAGGTCGGGTAGGAACATATCCTACCTAATATTATCGGGTCGGGTATTACCCGATCCATTTTCATCCCTACTTTCAGTTATTTCCACACCTCTAATTTAACTATATTAATTTTTGACAATCCATATATAAAACTGCTAGATTTTAGATATGTAATCATCGGAGCTTTGCATCGGTTATCAGAAGATCAACACCTGCAAGCTGCAACTATGCCTATCACGCATCATCACAGCCCTATCTAAACTCTTCTATTTATCTTAAACATTCTGCATATATACTTATCTATCTACTCACTGTTAATTTAGTTAATCAAGGTTATAATATCTTTACTTCATTAAGAAATATAAACACTCCTTAATTTTAAGTTAATAACATAGCAATCACAAACTTAACAATCAACTAATCAAGTTAGTTTTGTAATCAAATTGGGTGATAACTGGGATCGATAAATTAATCGGGCTGGGGGAACATAACCTGAATAAGGATAAACGGGACTATAGGAGGATGGTTAGAACTATAAATTAAACTACTCAAGTATCAGGTCAACCGATTAGCCATCTAGGGAGAGTCTGATACCCAATCCGACACCCAAAATGAAGATGGATCCAGATCCGAGTGGAAGCTATAAAAAAGAGAGAAACGGTTTAAGTAGTTACTTCATCTTCATCTTTCCTTAATTGTAGTCATGTTTATGGCCAGTATAGATTAGATAGTTTAGTTATTTAATTGCAACGTGTATTTCTCCGTATGTGTAATCAAATTGAACTATCCGAACGCTTAGGGTTCCAAGCCCTCTCTTGGAAATGATTTTCACCATTCCCAGACTGGATCATATGCGGAACACAATCTCGACCAGAATCAAATCATAACAGAGGAATGATCCGACTAAACTGCCCCATTGGGACATTTGCCTCGTTAGGCTCAGACTCGAGTTCCCCCATGGGTTCGCCCATTCCAGTTGTCCAAAAGGCTTTCCTAATTATCCATATTAAATTGAGGTCCTCCATGGATTCACCCGACCAGACTCCCCCGTCGGGGGACAATCATTCAAACTCTCTGAAGGGTACAATTATTCATATTCCTGGCCTGAAGGGGACGATAATTCAAACTCCCCGAAGAACACAATAACTCAGACTCTCCAAAGAGCACAATAACTGATCAAACTCCCCAAAGGGGCAAAATAACTCAGACTCCCCGAAGGGCATAATAACATAGACTCTCCAAAGGGTACATGTATTCCAATATATCTTTTCAATTCGATTCCTTGACTTTTGTCAAACTTTTTGGTCTATACCTGATGGGATTACTTAAACTACACCCACAGTTAGGATTTAGAAAAATCTGAGTCAGACGTGGTACGTCCACTTGATCTCTCCTAACCCATGTTGGCTTGGATTCGACCCAATAGAGGTTGGGTTTGAATCCCAAACTGAACCAAGGTCGACCACTGCGTATTCTTGGTTTGATTCAATCCCCCGTACTTGCCAAGATGAATGGAAAAATCTTGAGAGGACACTAAATTAAAGTGAACCCAAGGTCTCTCGAGGATTCTTTAGTTATTTTTAAGTCCTAATCAGGTCCACCCACTTGACCAAGGTCTAAGCTAGACCCTAATATGAACAGAAGGTCTCTCCGAGGACTCTTGAGCTCAGTATAGGTCCTCTCCCGACCAAAGTTTGAGTTGCGCCATAGCGCGTAGCGCTGGCACTTGGGGAGATGGAGAGATAGCGCGCTATCTCGCCTACATAGCGCCAAGTGTATTTTTATTTATTTTTTTATATATTCAGTATATTATAAAGTAATAGTGAATATCATACTTAACTAAAGAGTAGTAATCAAGTGTAATCATTAATTTTAGAATTCAAAATTAGGTTTTAAAAAAATAGTTTTAAAAAAATAAAAAATCATCTAGGGTTTGCAAAAAAATAAGAAAAGAAGAGAGGAGGAGATGAGAAAATCATGAATGGAGAAATGGGGAGAAATGGAGAGAAATGGGGGAAAATGGGGTGAAATGGGGAGAAGATAAGAGAAATGGGGAGATATAGGTATATCGCGGGGAGATATCGCCAGCTACCCACGCTATGGGCGATATCTCCCGTTATCTCGCGCGAGACTCAAACATAGCTCCCGACCTCACTCTTACACCCAAGGCATTCTCTGCCTCTAGGCTCTCGTTCCAAATCTCCCTTACTAGGTGTACTTGATTTTGAAGTGGACCATAAGGTGAACTAAAGGTCTCCCCGAGGACTCTTTAATTTATCTTAGGTGTCACCCTGAACCCATGGTTGGTCGAACAAGGTTTATCTAAACCTTTGGTCCTAATTAGGTCAATCTATCACCAAATAAATTTGGTGTAATTCCTCTTAATTACGTCTATTACATTTTCATCTTTGCTCCTTTATAATTAAATATGCAAGTATTACCATAGTGATCCAACAGTAATTGAGTTATTCAAATATTAAATGGAAACATATAACAAAATTTCCATTTAAATCAATTCTAAAATCAATATAATTATATTTACCCTAATTGATTTACACAAATATCAAAATGGAAACACATAACAAACGTTCCATTTAAATCAATGATAGAATTAATACAATTATTATTATAGTAATTCATCATAAATGAGTTGTACAAAACCAAAAAAAAAGAACATATAAAGTATGTTTCAACAACCTTAGGTACTTAGAACAACTATAAAATTTATGATATCTTCATCTTATTAAATCTCATTATAAATAGTAATATTTCGTGAAATAAATTTTTTTTTTTTTTTTTTTTTTAAAAGGCGATTTTGATTAAACAGAAAATCAAAAGATTACAAGCCAATTAACTAAACAACTAAAAGTAGATAAGATATATGGAATAGATGTGGCGTGCTAATCCTCGGCTTGAAGGTCAAAAACCAATAGCGAGGTTTCCTCCTATCTTCTGGTAGTTGTATCTGTCGCTCGTCGGATGTGGAAAACTGTTGCTCGCGAAATGATCTCATTCGCGGTCACTGAAAGGCGTGGAGCCGAGGTCTCACTCGAGGTCCTTCGATCAAGTTAAAAAAGAGATTAGGGAGTAGATTTGAACTGGAAGCTAGCCGTGGAGTGCTGCTGATCTGAGGTGACCTCGCTCGCTCCCCATTTCTCGCTCTCGCATGCTCGCTCTCTTCCAATCCCTCTTTCTCGGTCGATCGCCGCCCTATCGCCGCCAGGGCTCGCTCGCGGTCAGTGGCCGGACTTCAACTCGCGCGTTGGCATGACTCGCTCACTCGCTGGCACCGGACTTCTTTTCGGTCGAATCGCCGACCGGGCTCGCTCGCGCTTGCTGACATGCCTTCGCTCGCGGTCAGGCAGCTTTCCCTTCGACTTGCGATCAGACGGATGCTTCTACTTCGCGCGATTCACTCGCTGATTGCGTTAGCTCGCTCGTTCGCTGGAGGGCGAACGAGCGACTTCTCTTCTAAATTAATGCATGTAATTGATTTTTACTAATTAAAATTCTAAGCATAAATGCAAAATACACTTTGGTTTAACACTAAACAATTTATTAATTTTAAGTATATAAAACCCAAAAGACATGTAAAATACCCCTTTATCAAGCATACACGATTTACATATTTCAATTAAATAAAATAGTATGAACATATGTAAAATATCCATTTAATTATCCCAATTCAATTTCAACATTTTAACAAGAAAAATCTTAAATCTTATGAAACATAGAAAATCTATTTCGTTAAAACTTGATAAAAAAACGAAATCGAATTCAAATGGATAAATCTTTATAAATAGATGAAACTTGATAAAACCTTAATCGATTTCATCTTAAACATATATAAATATCCCAAAAATGCTATCAAAAATATATCCACATTCAAATAACATCTTCAATATCAAACTTAAAATCATTTCCATCATTCACAACATCTAAATTGTGTATTCATATATATGTAATTCATTATTATCTTATTTAACGAGTAAGAATATACTATCCAAATCGATTTTATCATATACGTATTCATATTTTGTGTTTAAGCAACAACATTCATATTTTTAAACTGGATTATTTACTTGGTGACGTAATTAAAATGTAATAGACGTAATTAAGTGGAATTACACCAAATTTACTTGGTGACGGATTGACCTAATTAGGACCAAAGGTTTATTGTTGGACCAACCATGGGTTTGGGGTGACACCTAAGATAAATTAAAGAGTTCTCGGAGAGACGTTTAGTTCACCTTATGGTCTACTTCGAACTCAAGTGCACCTGGTAAGGGTGATTGGGAAAGGGAGCCTACAGGCAGAGAATGCCTGCTTGGGTATACGGGTGAGGTCGGGAAAGGACCTATGTTAAGATCAAGAGTCCTCGGGAAGACCTTCTTCTCATATTAGGATCTAGCTTAGACCTTAGTTCACGTTTGGGATTCAGACCCAACCTCTATTGGGTCGAATCCAAATGACACAGGTTAGGAGAGATCAAGTGGACATACCACGTCTGACTCAAAGTTTCTAAATCCTAATTGTGGGTATAGTTTAAGTGATTCCATCAGGTAGTCATAGACCGAAAAGTTTGACAAAATGCAAGGAATCGAACTGAAAAGATACGTTGGAATAAATGTACCCTTTGGAGAGTCTATGTTATTATGCCCTTCGGGAAGTCTGAGTTATCGTTCCCTTTGGGGAGTCTGATCAGTTAGTATGCCCTTCGGGGAATCTGTGTTATTGTGTCCCTTCGGGGAGTTTGAGTTATTGTCCCTTTGGGGAATCTAAATAATTGTGCCCTTCGAGGACTTTGAATGAATGTGCCCCGATGGGAGAGTCTGGTCGGGTGAACCTAGCGTTGCAACTCGAGTCTACCGAATCGAATACCTAAGTATTTGGTTCGGTTCGTTTAAATAAACGAGCCTACTCTTGGGTTTGGGTTAACGAACCGAACCCAAACCGAATAGTTCGTCGAATACTGAACTTTTCTTACATCATCTTAAAAATAAACATTAAAAAAATAAACATGTCTATATGACCATCTTTGGAAAATAAACAATAATCTATTTCAAGGTTCGGATTCGGTTTGTTTAATAACCGAACCGAACCCGAAACGAACTGAATAGTTTGTCGAATATCGAACTTTTATTGCAACACTAGGTGAACCCATGGGGACCTCATCTTAATATGGATAATTAGGAATGCCCTTCGGGCAGTTGGAATGGGTGAACCCATGGGGAAACTCGAGTTTAAGCCTGCCAAGATGAATGGCCCGACGGGGCAGTTTGGTAGGATCACTCCTCCGGGATGATTCGAGTCTGGTCGAGATTGTGTTCTGCACATGATCGAGTCTGGGGAATGGTGAAAGTCATTCCCAAGAAGGGGTTTGGAACCCTATGCGTCTGGATGGACAAGTTCAACTGAATAGTAAAAGAGAGACAAAAGTTTAAAGAAAATAATGAGATATTTAATTTGTTAGGTTAGAGACATCTATACTGAGTTTTGAATGCAAAACTCATATCCATTTTTATTTACTTGCAGATTGAGGAACAGTGGAGGCAGGCGTCTCATACATGGTTTTTCTGAGGATTTATCGTTTCCGCGTCTTATGTTTTATAAAAATTATGTTTTTGAACCTTAAACTATGTATAATAGCTTTCAGGTAAATATTTAAAATAAAAAACTAGAGGGAAAAACTGCAATAATAATCTATAAATTTACGGGATGTTACAAAATCTCACACAGTAGAACGGAAGTTTGACATGCATGTTAAGACAAAACAAACCTGGATGTCTAAAGAAGATTTTAAAAATTATACACATATAAACTATTTTGATAATAAAGGACCCAAGACTATATGGGTACCAAAGGAAATGATTTTGCATACAGGTGTGAACCAAGTCCACATGGTTATTCGACAACACATGTAGACATATGTGCATTCTCCTGACATATGACAGGAGACGAGTATTCTCGAAGACCTCAAACCTTGCAAACCAGGGTCAGTTACCTTCGTTGATAACAACACATGTACCATGTTAAGTAGGGGTACAGTAGGAAGTATAAAGAATCTATTTCTTAAAAATGTATTCTTAATTAGTAAAAGGGTTAAAATATAATCTGATTAGTATAAGTCAGTTATATGATCAAGAGTGTCAAGTAATTTTTAGAAAGTACGACTGTACTATTCTACATTCAGACACCACTATAATTAATGGCATTAGGAAAAAGATCACATAACACCTATTCCCTTAAGTTTAATGAAGAAAAATCATCCCATAGTACATGCATGTTAGCTGTAAAAGATGATAAGATATTATGACATAAACATATAGGACACACTAGCTACTCTAAGCTTTCTAACTTATCCTCAAACCATTTAATTAGAGGATTACCCGATATCAAATTTGAGAAAGAAGGGATTTGTAATGCATGTGAAAAGAGAAAACAATACAAAATCTCATTCAAATCTCTCTCTGTTGTAACCACGTCAAAATCCCTAAAATTACTTCATATGGACCTATTCGGACCTACACAAACTCAGTAGAACCACTTTGGACCTTTACGGGTAGATTTAATCTAAGAGTTTTTTCAGAAAATTCTATAAAACCAAATTAAGCTCTATGGTTGAGTTTATAAATCTTACAAGTATTGCTCTTGAGAAGCCTCTGAGTGTTTCCCATGGGGGTGTGTTTATAGCATTAGTGAGATCTTGGTAACCATTGGATCTTCTCCTTGAGATGAGAGTTGACACATAATTTGAGTAGCTCCTTTGGGGAGAAGTACACTTTGTCTTATTCTTTTTTCATGGGTGTTCAATTCTCAATGTTAGAGAAAGAACATAGTTTAGTAAGCCACCTTTTGGAATATGCGCATTTTGTCTTATTTATTCACCATGGTAGTTCAAATATATATGCAAGAGAAAGTACATAGTTTACTATTCCTATGTAAGACGTATATTGTTGTGCATAATATTTCAAATATGTATATTATAATGGTTCACTTCCCCATGCATATTAAAGTATATAGTAGCTCATAACCATATGTATAACATAGATAATTGTTCATGGTTTTTATCAAATTAATTCAGTGCACAGATATATATCAGATGAAAGTGCATGCATGGTAAAATTAATAGAACCTTCGATTTACTGATTAAACTGTAGAGATACATCTGATTTATCATTTTCAGTGTTTTACTGTAAACCCTAGTTGATGAATTATTTAATACTCATATAAACGATTTTGTTAAGTAGATATTTCTAACCCTAAATGTAGATATAATCATTTAATCATAAGTTAGGGTTTCATGTATATTCTATATAGAGTAAGTCTCTACTTTAGATTTTAATTGATGTAATCAATCTGAATTAAATTAATTAATCAAGATAGAATTAGTTATAATCATTAATTATATACATCAAGAATTTAGAGTCTACATTAAGTAGAATAACTTAGATTTACTTAATTAAAAATAAATCCATGAAATATGAATGCATAAGAAGATTCATAATAAAAATTAAGAATTTCTTTTACAAGAATGTTAAAACCATAATGAGTGATAATGGTAGAGAGTTTAATTCTATAAAATTTAAGGAATTACTTGAAAATTATGGAATCACACACCAACTCACATGACCATATAAATTAATCCCCAACAAAATGCAAGAGTTGAAAGAAAACATAGATGTTTACTAAATATAGCTAAATCACTACATATACAATCTAGCTAATATACCTCAATATGAAATCTAGCTAAGACCCCTTTTTTAATAAATAGGATATCATCCAAAGTTCTAGAAAATAAGACTCCTTATGAAGTCTTACATCAACAAAAACCCAAGTATAACATTTTAAAAATCTTAAGGTGTCTATGTTATACAACAATCTATAACAAAGAACACAAGTTTTTACCAAGAACTTTTAGAAGAATCTTCATGGGATATCCACCCAACATAAAAGGCTATTTAGTACTTGGGATAGAAGACCAAAAATTTCACATAACTAAAGATATGGTCTTCAGGGAAGATATCTTCTCTTTTCATGAAATTAATCCCAAAATTCAGCAAAATAAAATACTGAATATATTTCCATTACAAGAAACATTTCATGATAAAATTGATACTCAACATCCTGAGTTCACAACCAATTTCAAAAATAAGAATCATACTCAAAAACATAAAATGAGTACTAAAAACCCAAAAGAAATTAAAAATGCATCAGATATGATTGGAAATAACCAGGATGACCCTAAAATCACTTCAAATACGCAATATGAGTTAGATATTGATTGTAATACCCAGTCTGATCATAATACATGCATTACATAAAACAAGAAATAACTTAGTTTGTGATCCAGAATAACAAATACTAATTGAGGAAAACAATGAAACTCAAAGCTTTATTCATGAATCACAAAATAAGACATTTTCAGAACATAGTAAAAAAAATCATATTCAAGATTAAAATACATTAGAAATTCATGATCAAGACCAAAATACATTAAAAAATTCAATTCCTATTGTAAAACCAAAACAAACAAGCTAGGAAGAGTTATGACAAAACCAAGGCAATATAAATTTTTTTTATATGGATGATAATGAAAATTATCCAAACAAAATCAAATACCTCATGAGTAACTATATGTATCCTATCGCAGAATAAATAGAAAACATAAAATAAATTTAAAATAAATTACAATTCACAATGAACCTAATACATTCAATGAAGCATCAAGTAATCCAAGATGGGTTGATGCAATGAAAAAAGAGATGAAGGCACTTATCTCAAATAAAACATGGACCATAATTGAGCTTCCCAAAGGAAGGAAGGAAGTAGGTTCAAAATGGATATATAAAATAAAATAGAATAAAACCCAAGGGATAAATTTAGAGATACAAAGTCAAGCTAGAAGCCAAAAGATTCTCTCAAAAGGAAGGGTTTGATTTTTATGAAACATTTGCACATGTTGCAAAAATGACAACATGCAGTAAGGATACTAATTGTAATTTGCATGGATATTTGCATGAGGAAGTATACTTAAAACCACCTCAAGGATTTATCCAAAAAGAAGACAAAAGGGTTTGTAAACTCAACAAGTCTCTATATGGGCTCAAACAATCATCTAGGAACTGGTTTGAGAAATTAAAAACCATATTAATAGATTTTGGATTTAAACAAGAAAAATTAAATTATTCTCTCTTTAAAAGAGAGAAAAATAAAAACCATACTAGTATATCTAATAGTGTATGTTGATGACATAATCATCATAGACAGTAATGAACTAGAAATAAGTATTTTTAAAACACAATTAGAAAATAAATTCAGATTAAAAGACCTTAGAAAGTTAAACTATTTTATAGGGATTGAAGTATCATACTCTAGTGAAGGCATTCTCCTATCACAAAGGAAGTGTGCATTAGGCATACTTGAAGAGAGTGGCCTCTCAAGAGCTAAAGAATCTAGAGTACATATGGAAAGGAACATAGATCTAAAAAATGACATATCTGAAAATATTAAAGATCCCACATTCTATAGAAAAATAGTTGGAAACTTATATACTTAAACATCACTAGACCTGACCTAAGTTTTGCAATACACTGGCTAAGCTAGTTTATGAGTGAACCAAGAGAAATTCACTTAAAAGCCTTATTCAAGATATTAAGGTATTTGAAAAGTGCTTCAGGTCAAGGCGTACTGTATAAAAACCAAGGAAATATTAAAATAAATGCTTTTGTGATTTTGATTGGGCATCTTGCCAAATCAATAGAAAGTCAGTAACTGGGTTTTGCATGATGATTGGAGGATCAATAATTTTTTGGAAATCCAAAAAACATAATGTGATATGCAGGTCCTCATGTGAGGCATAGTATAGAGCAATAGCTCACACAACATGTGAAGTAATATGAATTCACCAATTACTTAAAGAAATGAACATTAAAACTCAAACAACAAATCGGCCATTCATTTAGCTAATAATCCAGTCTTTCATGAAACGACAAAGCTTGTGGAAATAGATTGTCATTTCATAAAAGACACTTGATTACTCAAGGAGTAATTAGTCTTAGACAAATTTGGACAAAGTACCAATTAGCAAACATGTTTACTAAACCCTTGGTGAGCATGAAATTACTTCAACCTCTAACAAGCTTGAAATTATAAACATATACTCCAAAGATTGAAGGGAGAGTAAAGAAGTAATTAGGTCAATTACATTAGTTAGAATGACTAATTAATCTCTGTAAATTGATTAATCAAATAACTGAACTATATATATAAAATGGACTTATATGTAATATATTTATTACAGGATGCTTTGCAGAATTGCAGGTTTAGACTTTTACAGGAGTTGTTAAATTTGATCCACAAGTTGAGATGACTTTATTTATAAAAATTCTTGCGATGCATGATTACCCATTCATAATGGTTGAGCATCAGTATTTTAGACAGTGGCTAGCTTACGTTTCTCCCACATACAAGTTTCGTTCTAGAGTGACTGTGAAGTCTGATTTAATTATGGAAGTGTATAACCAAGAAAAAACCCATCTATATAATATCTTGGATGGTCCTTCATCTAAGATTACTTTGATTATAGATTTATGGACTCCTAATCATCAGAATCTTGGATATTATTGCATTTCTGGTCACTATATTGATGATAAATGGACGTTGAACAAAAAAAAATTTGCTTTCAACTTTGTCGAATGTCCACATACCGGAGAAGTCGACCTAACCTCTTGACTAAAACAGAAAATTTTGGAATGGAATATCGACAAGAAGCTTTGCACTATAGTCGTAGACAACGCTAGTAATAATGAACCGATGGTCAAGTTTGTGAAAACTTGGTTGAACAGTAAAAACTCTCTTCTTGTTAATGGATATTTTTTCCATACACGTTGTTTTACTCATATAATTAACCTTATTATCATAAATGGAATGGATGTGATATTGTCATTGATTGAAAAAATAAGGAAAAACGTTAAATACATTGGTTCCTCTGTTTATAAAAAAAAAAAATTCACACTTGCATTGAGCAAGACTCGACTGATAATAAAAGGTAATTTAGTAATTTAACAATTGCTGATTTAGTATGTGTTGAATTATTGATTTCATTTATCTTCTTATACTAGGTGAGTTTGGATATTGATACACGTTGGAATTCGTAATATATGATGTTTGAACATGCTTTGCAAGTTAGAGATGTGTTTGACCGATTAGGTGATTTGGACCCAGAATACAAAGATGCTGCAAGTAATGAGAATTGGGAAATGAGGACCAAGATTTGTAATTGTTTGAAAATCTTTTACAAGATAACTAACTATCCCGAATAAAGTATCCAACAACAAATTATTACTTCAAAGATATTATCAGAATCAATGTTTATATCAACAATTGAAAGGAGCATGAAGATGGCCGAATCCGTGCAATGGCTCTTGTAATGGAAAGCAAATTTAACAAGTGCGTATTGGAATTTGTGTGGTGTATGTTTGACAATTGGTTTAGTATTGGATCCACGATACAAGATGGACTTTGTAGAACTGGGATATGAAGAAATTTATGGCAATTCATGTTCTACAGAGATGCTGAAATTTCAAAACAAATTGAAAGAGGTATTTAATTAATTCATATCAAGTTGAGGTGGCTACTACACCTGAAGAGAAAGAAGGCAATCCAACTTCAAATGTTGTGATTTGTACACTAGATGATGATGATGATGATGATGATGAATTGATGATGATAAATTGATGATGATGATGACAAACTTAATGAAAAATGGTCGTCTAGGGCAGAAGATCGTAGGAAAATTGTTGGTAATTCGCTTGATGAATTGGAGAATTACTTAAAAGAACCACTTCTGCATGGAAGAGAAGCTGATCCAACCTCATTTGATATTTTAAATTATTGGAATCACGACGTGTTGAAGTATCCAACATTACGAAAAATGGCGAGAGATATCCTTGCTATACCAGTTTCAACAATTGCTTCAGAGAGCGCTTTTAGTTGGGGTCGACGTATAATTGAAGATACACGATCATCGTTGAAATCTGATATTGTTGAAGCATTACTATGTACAAAAGGATTGGCTTCCTACAATTACTACATTTAGAGTAAGATTTACTATATTCGCTTTTTTTTCTTGTATTATTTTTCTTCATTTAAATGTTTATATTATTTTTCTTCAATAGGTTCATTTCAATAGGTTCTTAAATGGACCGAGTCTTGATCGAATAGAATCTGAAAGCTTAATGCAAGAAAGCCAAGAATGCAAGATTGAACACTTGAAATTGATTCAATTTTCTGTTTTAATTTGCTTTTGATTGTTGTTAGATTTTTAAGTATTGAATGAATATTTTATTTTGTTTAAACATGTATTCGGATATTTAATATTTCTTATTATTGAATTGTTGCTTGTTGGATTGCAAGAATTTATTTAAAAAATATAAGGATTTTTTTGCAAAAAAATTTACAAATCCAAATTTTATCCGATCGGATTCGGATACCTGCATATTTAATCCGAATCCGATCGATATACAGGTTTAATGCCCAACAACGGATTACATAAGATTTATAGTTAGTTTAATTAATTTTCTTGAAGATTGGATTAGCATAAATAATCAGTGTAACCAAACGTTTTAGAAATAAGAAAAATACTTCTCTGTTAATGATTTAAATGTGCAAACGAACATTACTAGTTAGTTAAGACAGAACCCTAGTTCTTCCCCCTTTCTACAGACTACGATTTCAACAGTGAATTCCCCCAAAATCGATTCCAGCAGCCATTGCCACTTCATCAGAAGAATTTATCGATCCCCATTTTAACATGTTGTTTCGCCTTTCACATGTTGTTTCGCCTTTCACAAGGAAAAAGACAACAAAGTGACAATTGAAATTTGAAGCTTAAAAACTTGAAGAATTTTGTATCCAACAAAATAAGCTCAATGCTGGAGGATTAGTAAGGGGTATCATAAACTCAAAATCACGAATAAAAAAAAATAAACACCTAAATATATGAGCAAAACACTAAGAACAAATCATGCAATGCAATGCAAAGGCCTTTGCAAACTTTTTCCATATTCCGAAATAAAAGAGCAAAATCAAAGCAAATCACACAAGAAGAAGAAGCTAATCAAAGAGATGGAATGATGATAGTAGATGATGATCCAATCAATGGTAGAGAAATCAAATTAATAATGGTGCTTGTTTAAGCGTCTGGAACGACTGGAGCCATGGAGTTGGTGCGTTTCATCGTAGCACACTTGATAAGATGATTGTAGCTTCCCTTCTCTTTAAAAAGCTGTGAAAAATGGTGCTTGCAGTATAGAATACCTTCGAGGGCGGCATAGTTTGATGGGTTTAAGGAACATCCACCATGTGAACATTTGAAACATGACTTGTGGTATGATTCATTTTCAACTGTCACCTGCAAAATTGTTTGACGAATAATCCATAGATATTAGTAATGCAGGTTTGAGTACATTTGAGAACCCCAACTTATCAAAAATGAAACTGCTGAAAATCTGGAATTCGATCTCAGTCCATATGCATTTCGAATTTCAATTCATGCAAAATTTGAGCATTCGAAGTCACTACCTTTTCAAGTGGATACGCAGTTTTACCACAAGTCACGCACTTTTCCTGAGTTCCAGAAAACATACCAGCGGCTTTGCTGGGTGATTTCATCTGTTACATATTATTCCATGGATTGAATTTACATTTAGAAGATATTATCAATAAAGGAAATCCAATCATTATGTTCCAATATTTCCTCACCAATGAAGGACCCATCCTCTCAGAAGGCTTGATAGCTGCAAGAACAACAAATTTCATCACAATTGGTTAATTATGCATTGATTACAGGAACTAATTAGTAAGCGTTACTGAAAGAAACAATGAAAAGCGACAGAATTAGGTCGTCTCACGCGACTGGAAATTCTTGTTGAAGTTTCCTGATTCCTTGAAAAGCTGATCAAAATGAGGCTTGCAGTAAAGAACACCATCCATGGATGAATAGTTGCTAAGCTGAAATAGAATAGAAAATACACAATCCTTAATTACATTGTTCCTTAAACTTTTATACATCATGCCACAAAATTTAATCACTGTTATGAATGAGCGATTAAGAACAAATCAAAAGATAGATGACACAATACTCAAATCCTTTAGAAAATGAAGAAAACAAATAATTTCTTCACCAAATCGAATGTGATATCATAAGAATGAAATAATCATGGAAACCCATAAATTGAAAATTATCAAATGCTGTAGATCTCTGATTTGGGCAGGATGTGGGAACTGACAAATTCACAATACAGATAACAGGAATTAAAAAAAACATGTATCAGAATTTTCCTAAAAAAGAAAAAATGAGATCACTCACTTTGAGAGTTCCTTTGCAGTGATTACACTTGAAGCAAGCCTTGTGGTACGAAGCGCTATCGGCCGTCAACTGGTCCATAACGTAGACGGTCTTCTCACATACCTTGCACTTCTCCTGAGTCCCCATGAATGATGCCATAATGCAATCGATCGATCTATTTTCTCCGATCTAACGAAACCCAACAGTTTATCCACAACTGTTCACTGATCCAATCAAAAGAACCCAAAATAAATAGGAAAACCAAATTAAAAAAAGATTCTGTTTTTTCTTTCATTTTATTTTTGAGCAAAGTGCCAAAAAGTGTTGCAAAAAAGATCGAAGAGTACAAAATCGAATCCAACTTACCCACAAAAATCAAAACCCAAGGGTCTTTCTACCGGATTTTCCCTTCCACGTCCTCCTCCGGTGATCAAGAACAGTGAATGGTTAACAAAGAGATGCAGCGGAAAAAAAAAGAGAGATGGTCTTAAAAAGAAAAGATTATAAAAAACACAACTTTTTCTCAGGGACCCACTTCTAATCAGATATACTCACTCTAGGTCATATTAAGCTAAAGTAACCTTTTCAATATTTTGTTACTTTTACCGTTTAACCCTTAACCCATATAAAATATGAGTGATTAGATTATATGAGATAATTGAATCACCGGCCAACATAATATCCCAAGTTCTCTATTAATTATTTTTCATTCAATTTTTTCGATATATATAGTAATCGTCTTAACTAACTCCTAAGCTTGGATTAGAAGATTGGTTATATCCATAATGAACCCTAGACTTATCGATGTACAAGATCGAGGCTGATAAAACTTCTATAAATACGTAAGTAATGACGAATGGAATACCAGTGGAGTTACTAAAGTAATGACTATCCTACATTAGAGCTAAACCCAAATTGACACACCCAAAATTTGAAGGATCCTTATGACAGGTGTCCCTCGAGTCTAGGTCACTCCATCGAAAAACCAACCCTAGCTAAGACCTCTAGTGGTCTTTTTATAGTATAGTGTATACCCTAAACCCTATCGGCCGGTCTACCAAGCTTATCTAGCAGACTAAGATGGACCCAATAGGGCTAAGGACACGCCCCATGGATCATGCTTCAGGTCGTACGTGTTACCCTAATCCTAACCTTAAACCTAAACCTTAGACTCCCAGACGTCCACCGCATGATTGGATTTTCGACCTTTCAGACTGTGCGGCCCATGTCTTGGACATGGAGCAAAGGTAAAATTTAATCTTACTAATTAGTAATTAAAGGAAAGAATGAGAATTTCTCCATATGTATATATCATCCCCAGTCCCCACACCATCATCATTGAAAATGTTAGTCATTCAATCCCCACCCAACTCTCCAATTGGGTGGAAATAAATCATAGCATATATATTAATATAAAAAATCACATGCTCATTAAAGAATGTGTCATGGGTCCTACAGACCCGATTGCCCGATCCATCCGCCCTAACTATAAAACAGGAGGTGTCAAGCAGAATGAAAATCTTCTTCTATTTCTCGGTGTTATAGACCCGCCCCACTCGGATTCAGGGTGGGTCCAACTTACTCATCCCTAAATCCATATCATTTAAATATAAGTCAGTCAAGTCAAATGCATTATCCATTTTATCTATACAATCTAAAACAAATATATTTTGATTTGACTTTAATCCTACACATGATCCTACCAATATTCACAATTAGTCCATCTTTTTTCTCATTAGTATTTAGCAGACTAGTTTATAACATCAAATAAATACACAGGTAGATTATTTCAACTACAGTAACTATTAGAATTTCTAAAGGTCTAATGTTCGAGTCTCATCGTCTATGTATTTTTATTAAATTTTTATTACAATCTAACCGATAATATATTGATAATATCTTATATGACAATGATATATTAACTTTAATTAAATAACTCTAAATAAAATATTTAAAATAAAAAAGGAAAGGAGAAAATCAGAGAGATCGGGAGGAGAAGAGGAAGAACAAGATCAGATTAAAGATCATATTGGAATCGCTTGTTCAGATCGTAAATTTCCAACGGAATCCATCTGCTGCTCTATTTGCACAACGCAGAAAACTACATGGGGCAGGGAGGGGGAGAGTGTCTCCAAATGTTTGCGTTGCGGAATTGACTGTTTTCGTTTTTGTCTTTTTGCATTTTGGTGGTGTTTGGGTATGGTCATGATTAGATCTTGCGAGTGGTGCGTGCTTCTACTGTTATTTTTTTGCATCCATTGCATTTTGAGTTTGATGATTTTTTCTTTCTTTCTTTCTTCCTTCCTTCCTTCTAGGGATCTGTTTTACAATTTTTATATTCTGTTTAACTAAAAATTGAATATTCTTGAGCTATTCCGTCATTGGTGTACATTAAGGGATATTCACAGTTATTATGAAATATATTAAATGCAAAATTAGTCTCTTTAGCCGTTATTGGTGTACTTGAGTGTGAAGAAAATCAGAAGCTTACAAATGGTGGTATTCAGAGGCACCTCTATTGGTAGGATGCTCATGAACAAATGGTTAAAGCTTCTGTGGTCCTCAAAACAGGAGTAAGGCATATCCAACCATATATAGAATAATCAGTGCGTCTTCGTTCATAAGAAGGAAATGTACGATGTACGATGAGAACGTCTTGGGTGAATCATCACTTCTGATTAGAATAATTGGAAGCTGGAGATCGGAGAAATGGTTGGTAGATATGATTAGCAAAAACTGGAGGACCACGAAGTCTTTCAAGTAAAGAAAGTCAGTTGCCAAACCTTTCTTATGAGTTTCTAGGCAAAAAAGGACTCCAATAACATGGCAAAGAAGCAATGGGAGTGGTTTGACTTCTATCTTGCGATGATAAGGGTATATGGTCCCCAAATATGGACATTGCGGAGGACTCCTTGGATTCTTTGTCTCAGTTGGTAATTGGTGATTATACAATATCTCGAACTTGGTCACAACGCACCAACAATTAGAGATTCGAATAGCCCGAGGTGAATGGAGGTACCCATATAGGTTGGGGAGGTTCCAAGTAAACTCATAAGAAGGTCGACTTTTATAGAAGTCGAATTTACCCAGGTCGACTTTCTCAGAAGTCGAACTGAAAAAGTCGACCTCTAGGAAAGTCGATCCCAGATTGTCAACTTGAAACAAGATATGGACAGTTAGGCAGTTACGATTCAAATGATTAAATTACCCCCAAAAAAGTCCTATAAATAGAGGGACACCCCCATTCATTCGGGCAGGTTAATTCCAACGAGAAAAGTCTCAGCAAAGCAGAGCCAGAGAAACTGAGGAATTCGAGCTGATTTCCCTGCGGAGTTACCCGCATGACGCTTGTTCGAAGTGTCGTCGAGCACTGATCGGGTTCCACCCTCATCAGTAATGATTGTCGGTATACATCCTAAGCTATGGACAGTGAAGGCCATTAAAAGAATTATAAGTATGTTAGGTACAATATTGTTTGCACAATTAGACAAAGGTGACTATGCTGAGCCGGTACTGTTGGTATGCATTGCCATTAATACGAATTTTGGATTTCATAGTCATATCAGAGTAAGGATAGAGGGTGTCAGATAGAAACAAATGTCATAGTTTATTATCCAAGACGGATGCCCATATGCACGGCATGTACCGAATCCGACCGATATACAGGTTCAGATCCAAGCTAGACAGAGTTTTGGTTCGGACTCTTGGTTTCGTCGGTGGCCACAAGTACGTGAAGCCAAGTTTAAATCAAGGAACCACCAATGATCATGCGGCTCTCATACTCGATCTAGTTGCCTATAAGAATGTGATGAAGCACGGGAAATGCTACCAGGGCTCGCGGTGATGCGAGGTGATGTCGGAGGCTCTGGAGTCCACGACACGCACTCTACGTCAAATCCTATAGAAGGATAATAGGCGATTCTGGTGTGGGAATCGACCATTCTCTCCGTATAATGCTCTAGTTGTGTGGAACTTGTCTCTTGCCTTGGAGTGACCCCTTGGGAACCCTTTTATAGGGTCTTTGGGGGCGCACTCCGCGGAGGGCATCGCGCCCGGGTCATAATGGCGCGCATTAATGGGTCATTATAACGAGGGCTGGCAACGAGTAACGGTCGTAAATCAGCGATTCAGGTAAGGAATCAGCGATTTAGGGGTAAAATCGGTGATCTCTAAAGGGCGAGATCTGCAGCCTCAATTCGACGATTTACCACTAATATCGGCGATTTGGTAGCCCAATCGACGATTTACGGGTTAGACTCGGCGATTTAACGATGACCTTTGTTCCGCATCGTGGGAGCCATATCTGAGGGTCCGGCATATAGCGAACGGAACCCTAATCCTTGTTGAAAGGCGTTGATGAGAGTGACTAACGTAATCTGACATGTCTCACCAGAATGGAAAAAAGCCTTTCCGATTTTTTCCCAATTGGTAACGAAGGGAGGATTTTAATCTCATTTTCACCCAAAGTTGGAGCACGGGATGTCTAGGAATGCCGATGTATTGTGTTTGATAAACACTTCATACTCTCAAAGCGGTAGTGAAGAATTGGGAACAAACATATGACAATCCCAAGCATGAGTCGCGGGTAGTTGAAAAACGTTTGAATGATGAAATATTAATGAAGAACCTCAGAATCAATAATGATACAACCACGCAAGACCAATGTGCTGAATTGAGGAAGCATCTTATTGAATTGAAAACAAAGGGAGGTTTTGGATATGAGTCAAAAGGCACATATTGATTGGCTGACCATGGTGGACCAGAATTCAGTATTTTTCGGAAGAGCAACTAAAAGTAGGTTTGTCTGCAATTCAGTTATGCGTACTCTGGATGAATCCGGTTGGCATGTCACGATTTTCGACCAGATGAAAACCAGAGTTGCAGAACATTTCACGAGCTTATTCCATTAAAAGGCACGTCCATCGCCAACATGGGTAGTTGAATTCAGTATGATGATTAATAATGGTGTTAATGCTTGGTCGAGAGTCTTTCTAGTAAAAGAGGAAGTCAAATTCATTCTCTTGTCAATGGTTAATGCATGGGAAAGCCCCGGGTCTAGACGGGATTCCGACAGATTTCTATAAACACCATTAGACAATAGTTAAAGGAATTGATTTTAGATTGTTTTCAAGAGAAGAAGAATATTAAGGTCACTAAACCACACTTTTATCACTTTAATTCCTAAAAAAGTTGTTTTTACGGTCCGATTTCTTGTCTCAGTACATCATACAAATTAATTTTTAAGATTTTAGCATAGAGATTAACAAAGGTTTTGCCGGAACTAATTTCCAATAACCAAACTGAAAATTTAAAAGGTGGGTGCATATTCGACAACATCAGTCTAGTGCAAGAATTTACATATGGATTTAATATGAAAATCACACCTAGAAGAGCCTTTGACACCGTCCGGGTGTCGTGGATAAGGTTCTAAGTTTGATAATAATTTCAAAGAGCTCATATCGGTATGTATTTCCTCGTCTACCTTCTCAGTTTTGGTGGAAGGGTCGATTACTGATTTTTTTCACGCACTCAGAGGCTTAATACAAGGGGATCCATTGTCCCCCTTGTTATTCATTGTTGTGCTGGAAATGCTTAGCCGTAAGTTAAAAAAAAAGTAGCGGAGAAGAAGATTGATCTATACACTATGAGCCGAGCATTGGTCGAATCACATCTAGCGTATGCCGATGATATTGTTTTATTCATAAAAGCCAATGTAAAATCCTTTCAGTCGATTAAAGAAATACTTGACGAGTTCTCGATTTTCTCCAGGCTGAAAATCAATGCGTCCAAAAGCAAATTGGTTTTCTCTAAAAGCGTCGAGAATTATGAAGAATTAGTAGAAATTATGGGTATGGAGACATCGTCACTACTATTCGTTTACTTGGGACTGCCAATTACCGGAAAGGATACCACAACTGATGATTATATGCCCTTATAGATTTGCTTCAGAAGTTTCTCCTCAGATGAAAAGACAAGGCGTTATCGTATGGTGACAGGTTGCAGTTAGTGCAATAGACATTCTACGGTAAGTTAAGTTATGTACTGCAGAGCACGATTATTCCGAAATCGGTGCTAAATAAAATTAAGTCTATATATAGCCTACCGGTTCATATGGGGGGCGCAAAGGGAAGTGGCTTGGAAGGAGATGGCTTTCCCAACAAATGAGGGAGGATTGAGCCTTAGGAATTTGAAGACTTTGCAAACAGCAACGATTATAGAAAGGACGGGAAGGTCGTGGGAGCAGGAAAAGATCTGGACGTAATAGGTACGTTTGAGATACACTAAACAGTCGAGTCTCGAGGCTGTTGTGGCAAAACAGATTGATTCCATGATGTGGAAGTCTGCAATTAAGGAGAAAGAGAATACAAATGTGTGTATGATATGTGGGTCGAAATCACAACTATATTGGAAGGGTAGCAGAATTGATATGACATTAAAGAATGTCTGGAACACAATCAGACCAAAGAAGATTAAAGATACAAGAGCAAAAAGCATATGAGAGGGAGCAATTAGGAAGGCTTCCATCTTTATATGGAGATTAAATATCGGCAAGTTACCCACTGCCGATCGATTGATTAGGAGGGGAATGACATCTCAGCCAGTATATATTTTATGTGGTGACAAGGACGAAAGTATAAATCACATCTTTTATGAATGTAGCTTCATGAAGTAGGTCATGAAGGAGGGATTCGGTACTCTCGGGGACTTGCTAAAGGCGGAGAACATCAAAAATCTGAAATGTTTGGCAGAGAGGATGAAGGTCATCTCGATTAACTCGTCCTGTTGAAGACTATATGATACAGTCTCATTGGGCTACCGTGCAATGAAAGAGGATATCCAGGCTATCGTCGACTTGGCTGGAGAAATGGACGTCGGTGCTGGAGTAGAGGAAGAAACCCTAGCTAATTCCGGAAAGGAGAAGAACGAATCAAGGGAGTTGATGAGTGAACCCAGTTCACCTAAACATCGCAAACCGGTTCAAGTCACAAGAAAACCAGTTTGGATGGAGGATTATCAAATTGGGTATGAGTCAAGTGGCTAGATCAACTAAAGAGGAAAATTAATTAGTAGTCCATCTCAAGTTTTAATATTACAAATTTCGTTTGGTATAAATAATTGTAAAACATTTTAATTCAGTAATCAATGAAAATTCCCTAAATTCACCACCCTATCATTGCGCCTCCAAACATCCCATCACCAATCATCCAAACGCCGCCATCTCTTCATCGGATTCCGTGTTGCCTTCTGAAGATTCGTCTGTTTATTCTATCAAGCCGCATTGAGCTCACGATCGGATTGTTTAACCGCAAACCTTCGACCAGTGCTAAGTCTCAATTTCAGGGGTTGACCCCGCTGCGATCTGCTTTGGATATCTGATCGTCTAAGAACACTCAGAAGATAGCTTAAACGAGAGTTTCACCAGAACAACGTACCCTATCGCCACAGGCCTTTCCAAACAGTCGCATAGAAGGTATCATTCTATAATTAATACTTGTAATTTCATGTAATTTTCTTTTTTTGCCTTACGGGATGCAAATGCTACTTCAGGAGGCGAAAGAGGGATAGGAAACCAGAAAACAAAGGGCAATCACAAAATGAACAAGAAATTCCAGTACAACCACCAAAAGAGGGAGAAAACTTTGTTCTACCAAATTCTAAGGCTCAAACTCCACCACCAACAAAGCCTGATATTTCAATGCTACCCCCAACAAAGTCTGTTCCTGATGGGGTAGAATTTGTAGATCTCACCAGTAGTCCATGTTCAGATCCTCATTTTCCCAACGAACCTTCACAGGATGATGGAGAAAATGAATTAAGATGATATGGACAATAATGCTTCTGATGAAGATCCAGACATATCAACTGTAGAATCATAATTGTTGATTAATATTATGTTTAATTAATCATATTTAATTTACCCTAATCACACACTTAATTCATAGGGTGAAGTTAATTTAAAATATACCTAATCATGATTAGATTCAAATTAAACTTTGAATTAATTATATACTTGTAAAATAAATCCAAAAGTCAAAATCCAATATCCAGTCAACTAATTAGTCAACAATTAGATATGAATTGATTATAATTAACTACCTTGATTACTATTACTTTTATTAATTAATTTCATCCAAGGTATAAGAATTTATCCACAGGTTAAAAAGTTACTTGACTGACAAGAAAAATCAATTACCTATCCACAGGTTCAAAAGTCAAGTATTTTTGAACTGTAAAAAAACAAAAAATCGTTGATCAAAGATCTAAAGGTCGAGATTTAAGACTTTATTTTTCTATAAATAAAGCGACCAATGAGGAGCCTTTATTTTTCTATAAATAGAGAAGTGTTTCAAACATTTGAGGCCAATACACCCCCAAACGATTACAAGTCTACCCTTAAAGACTTAATTGAGAGGCTCTATAGAGTGTCTTTAAATACTCTAAAATATGAGTCTATCCGTAAAGGAGTGGTTCGTAAGCGAAATCGTCTTAAAGCTTACAGAGGTTTTTTAAAGTGCCCTTAATACTCTAAGGTTATAAGTCTACCTATAGAGGCTTGAAAGGTTTTTTAAAGTGTTATTGAATATTCTAAAGTGTAAGTCTACCCGTAAAAGACTGATTCGTAAGTGAAATCGTCTTAAAGCATATAGAGGTTTTTAAGAGTGTCCTTAAATACTCTAAAGTAAGGGCGAGAACGGGGCCGGTCGCAGACGGCGCGGCCCTGTCTCGGTCAGGAAGACCGAGGCGCGGAATGGCGCCGGTCAAGCTCATTGACCCTTGCCTTGGAATTATAAAAAAAATTATAAAATATAAACAAAAGAGTAAACATAAAAATATAAAATGGGTAAATTTTTTACCCTAATTCTTAAAGATTAAAGACTAAAGAGTAAATTTAAAATTGGTCTAAAGGCTAAGGCCTATGTGTAAAAATTTAATAAATTCTTAACCCTAATAATCTATATCTAATATAATATAATAAATCATATTTACGAAGGTCAGCCGTAGTAACTTAAAATAAAAAATTGGCCCGACGGCCTGGCCGTCAGCAAATTTTATTATTTACGAGGGAAAATACCATTGACGGACTCGTAAAAGCGTACCGACGGCTAGGCCACCAGTAGGGACCTGTCAGAAAAAACACTGTTTTTTTTGTAGTGACTACATGGCAAAATATGTAATTATCTATTTTAGATCTAGGTAATATTGTAATTAATCCAAGATCTAGGTCCATTCATATTTGGTTAATATTATATAATACATGCTGATCTTCAGAATGCTCCAAATTTGGAATAACAAATATTACTCCAATGTTTGAGGGGAGAGAAAGAGTTTTAAGACTCAAATTGTCAAAAAAGATTTAAATAAAATTAAGCAATAGTTTTTCATTGTTGCAGGAATAACTCAAGAACTTAAGGACCCGGATGCATGAGTTAACTATTTAATTGTCAATGGGCCAATAGTCCAGCAAATAATTCGAGCCAAATTGAGTTAGCAAAAAAAGATGAATTTAAGATTTTCCCTTGCCTCGATAACTGTCTCGAAAAATGAACGGGACACAAGAGTTAAAAAAACTATTTAATTATATAAAATCTCAATTTATATAATTTTCAATTTTCAAGTTTATGCACATATTTAATAGCATTTAAATAAATTATGACCTAAAATGAATAATTACTAGTAATTAAATGTGGGGTCATTGGAATTGGATTTAATGATGAGAATTGATGTATCATCCAACTTCAGAAGATATGAAGTTTGTCCACTTATTTTGTTGTGATAAAATAAAATAATTTGGACACGCAAATATGTTAAGGCCCGTCTGGCCTGCTTCTATGCCCGCTCAGCTATCTTCTTTATGACACTTCGTAATTTGTTCCCCTTTTTGTCCATAAATAACTGATTCCATGTGTCCATGTGCCCACTTTCTCATCTCGCAAGAAAACGATGAGCGCCCAAGATCTTTTGGAGGAGTTCGGCCACGAGGTGAAACTCCAGCACTCTGCTTGGACTGAGTGTCTGCTGCTGCCTTTCACTCCGTTACCGTGTCAGGGAGTCAGCGGCTCAACTCCGTCCTGATCGATATCCACCGTCGTCTTGCCCAGCTTCGCAAAGCCGACGCACCCTCTTCCTCTGGCGCGTCGATCGTTTATGCTTCCGTTGCTGCTGCTGGCGCCGTAACCTCGAGCTTCTGCTGCTCTCTACACTGCGCGACTACCGTTGCTCCGGCTGTGGGTGGTGGCCGGCGGCGGCGTTCTCGCGGTCGTCGCAGTTCACGTAGGTCCCTGTCCCTTCCAGCTACCGATTTGCGGCACCTTTTGTCGAGACCGCCTAAGTCGGGCTATTAGGTCCGCATTTATGCCGGATGTAGGAGCCACTTTTGTTCGATCGCTATCGGACACCCTCCCTCGGGCAGCGTCTCGCCTGTTCCTAGGCCCCTGCAGGTGAGCTGTCTGGGGATAACTTCCTCCTTTGGTATGAGATTCCTGGAGGGAGGCCGTGTGGTTTCCCCGACTTGCTCCTGCTGCTCTTTTTTCTTTAATGCACGTTTAGCTTTTGATACTATTTTGTAACTTATGGCATGTACTTCTGGCTTCTACTTTAATTTTGTAGCGTCTTTGGGCTTGTAATGAATCTCAACACTTAAAATTATTTTGGGTACTTGAGCACTTTTAAATTTTGAACGTCTTTTCTTCTTTCGTACCTCTGTTTATGCAGTTGATTTACCCTCACTGTCCGTTGTTGATCTGGCCCGCGTCCAACTCGAGCTCCGCTCATCCGCTGATCATCTCCCGAAATCATCTGATGCCCTTCGGCCCTCAGGCGACGCTCCTTCGGCCCTACGGCCCCTTTTCGGCCGGCCGGACTTGTCCGGCTCCGGGCCTGGTTCCCTTGTCGGGGCGTCGCCCGAAATAGTTCCGCTCTGCGCTCACCTGCTACTTTCCTTTTTTGCTCCTTGTTTCCTGCTTTTGTTCTCTAAACTCCGGCGATTTCCTTTCAAGCCTCTCATGTCTGATTCCTGCACTCCAGTTGCCTCGCCTGATGCCATGGTCAAGGACCTTATTCATTGCGTGTTCTCTCCTAAAGCGGATGCCAAGATCCCACTCTCCTAGGCCACCCCGTCGATGTGTCAGGATGCTCTCCGGCAGATGTACAAGTACAAGGACTCACAGAAGTACCAGTTGTCGAGGAGGCTTGTTGCCTCGCATCCGTCGCTTGGCCATGTCGCGGTCTACATTCCCTATGTGGACACTCGCATGACATTACCGCTTTCTCCCTTCCTTCAAGCGGTCATCAGTCACTGTAGGTTGTCTCTCTCGCAGTTCCCTCCGTCCGTCGTGGATCTTATCCTCACTTTCAACGCCCTTTGTATGGAATGCGACATTGTGCCCAATGTCCCCCTGTTTCTCAACTGGTTCCACATCTACCTGATGACTACCGATCGGAACCTCGTCCTTGTCGCCTTCCGGTGGGCCCTTTTCGAGACTCTGCCTGATTGTGCGCACGGGTGGCGGGATCTTTTCTTTTTTGTGGAGCTGGCTTGCCTCGGGCCCCTTGAATACGCTCCCGTGGGGTGAGAGCCGTTGGACACCCTGAAGGTTCGCACTGGTATCGTTTCTTCCCACCGTATGAGTGCTGATGAACTGGCGATGAACGACCTGCTTGTTGATATTTCTCACCGTGGTCCTGTGAGGCCCGGTCGCCTCGGACATAGTTGGTCCGTTGAGGGGCACTTGAGGCCCGCTGGGGACCGCAGCGATGATGAGGTGGAGGAGGTCGCCTTCCCTCCCCGGAAGAAGAAGAAGAATAAGTAGACGCCCGTTGTCCGCCTGGAGGATACCCCCTCTGTGGATTTAGGCGTTGACAGATCCGCTGAGGTCGGTGACAATATGGTCGAGCCCCTCCTCCGTAACGCCCGCTCAAAAAAGGAGGATCGAGGCGGCGAAGTCACCTGAGCCTGCTCTAGAGGCCCCAAGGAAATTCGAGGAGGGCGAAGGCTCCGGGCACGGCCTTTCCAACCCCGCTTACAACTTAGAAGCGAGAATGTTGGTGGCCCGCCTGGCGTTCGACGCCGACTTGGACTCCGCTCTTCTTGCGGGCAAGTATCACGCCGACCCCACGCACGTTGACCCCTCTGCTTCCATTCCTCAGATGGCGGGGATACTCCTGAAGGACATCAACCATCTCCAGCCGTTTCTCCAGGACGAGCCCGAGTACCTGAACCTGTTCGTGCACGACACTTCGGCGCTCAACCGAGACCTTTACGTTGACAGCCTTCGTGGTGCCGCTCTTGCCTACGTGCGCTTTCAACGGGGTCTTGATTGGAAGGAGGAACACAGCCGGCTTAATGCGTAGATTGCCCGTCTGTCCGGGGAGGTTTCTCCTGTTGTGGTTGCGCACGACCAAGCAGTGTCGGAGGCGTCGAAAGACGCGGAGGCCCATCGGGTTCGGTTGGAGCAGGTGTCCAGTGAGAGGGCCGCGCTGGGTCAAAGTCTCGTCGACGCCGAGCGGCAGATCCAGAGCTTTTCCTCCCGGCTGGAGTGGGCGGAGACCCGTGTTGCCGAGGCTAACGAGACCCTCGCCCGGGTGACCGAGCGCGCGGACAAGTTGGCCCAAGACGGCCGTGCCGAGGCCATTTCTTCCTTGTCCGACAAGTTCCATGCCCAGTTTGTTGAGTCCCAGGACGACGCTCGGCGTCGGATGCTGGTTGAAAAACACGCAAGGTTCTGGAAAGGTTACGAGCATTGTCGCGCCATGTGCAACCTTGTCTTCCCGGACCTTCAAGCCGTCGTTATGCTCTGGACCCAGACGGAGTGGAAGCGCTGTTAAGTGGATGACGGTGTCGGTCCTCCCGATTTGCAGCCTCCTACGTACGCAGGCGAGAGCGAAGAGGAGAACTTGGATGCTGACCTTCCCGACTATGTTTCGCCGACTCCCCCGTCCTGACTGCCGTGCATTTTTTTGTGTTGCTCCCTTTTTTTCTTTTTTCCTTCCTGTATTAAAAAATACTTTTTTTGTTTTCGCATATCGCTTTCGCGTTCTTACTTTTATGCTTTTGTTCGGGGCGGCCTGGATGTCGTGGCCTATCGGTCTTAGGTGCGTCTTTGGCGGCGGACCCCTTTCGTTTCTTTTTTTCGTATTCTTGTGAATTTTGAGCTGCCTAAGTATACCGAGGGGGGGAGGGGCGATTGGTCCTGCGATCAGCGGCCTCCTCCTGGGTGCTTGGACGGTGAGCTCTTACTTTTACATTTTTCCACTTAGTGTTGAGGGAGAGTTATAAGATTGGGGCGAAAATCGGGGCGGGCCTTGATTTCTTCGTGCCATGAAGGAAAAAGAAGAAAAAAAACACTAGTATTGGCTATTTTTAGTTCGTGTTGGGCCATGACGACGCTTTCGGCCTTCAACGCTTGTATTTTTCGAGGTTGTCCGCATGCCAGGTCCTCTCTATTACCTGCCCGTCCTCGTAATCGAGGCGGAAGATGTCGGGCAGGATTTCGTCCACGATCACGTATGGACCCTCCCACCTTGGCGACATCTTCCCCTTAGTTTGATCTACGCATGTTACCTTGGCATTCCTCAGGACTATGTCGCCCGACGCCAAGCTCTTTTCGGCCACCCTCTCGTTGTGGTACCTTGCCACCCTGCGCTTGTATTTGAGGTCTCTGAGGGCGGCTTCCTCTCTTTGCTCCTCCCTATACTCGCTTGCGAGGAGCATTGCCGTGTCGTTTGTCCCCGGCTGGAATTGCTCTATCCTAGCCGTTGGCCATACCAACTCCGCGGGGGTCACTGCCTCTATCCCGAATGCGAGGGCGAACGACGTCTGGCCCGTGGGCGTCTGAATGGTCGTCCAGTAGGCCCACATGGTTTTCGGGATCTTGTGCGCCCAGGTGCCCAGGTACTCGCCCACCTTTCTTTTCAGAATGGATACGATGGTGCGGTTTGTTACCTCTACTTGGCCGTTTGCCTGTGGGTGGTAAACCGGGGCGAAGCTCAGCTTGATTCCGCTGTCCTCGCAGAATCCCCTTAGCTTCTTTCCCGTGAACTGCATTTCGTTGTCCGTTATTATTTGGATTGGGACCCCGAAACGGCACACGATGCTCCTGAACACGAAATTCACTACGTTTTGCTTAGTGATCGCGCTGGTAGCCTCCGTCTCGACCCACTTTGTGAAGTAGTCCACTACCATGAAAAGGACCTTTCTTCCTCTTGACGCTGGTAGTTTTTCACTCATTCCTATAGGTCATTCACGCTGTGGAGACACATGGATTTGGAAAAAGAAGCAAATGCTGAAATAGAAATTGTCAATGAAGTTTCAACACCAAATGCTGCTCAAAAGAAACCTTTTGATCTGAAAACTTCTTTTACAACCAGGTCATCAGTTTAATTTTTACATTCTAGTGACAATCCTAGTAACAAGATTGTCAACGATTTATTGCAAGGGCAATCAAATTACCCTATTTGGGTCAAAGATATGATGCTTTGGCTTGTAACAAGAAGGAAACAGAAATTTATTAATGGTAAAGTGATTAGACCTAAGGATGAAAACTCGGATGGGTTTGAATCTTGGGAAACTGTAAATGGAGTGGTTTTTTCATGGATTATAAATGCTTGTGAGAAGAATATAGCCACTTCAATTAGGTCAGCTGAGAGTGCAGCTGATGCATGGAACATTTTAAAAATAAGATATAGTCAAGGACAAACCCCCCTAAGGTTCCAAATTGGCCAAGAATTGACCAATTTATATCAAAGAGAAATGTCAGTTTCTAATTACTACATTAAACTAAAAGCAATATGGGATAGCCTGCAAGATATAAGTAAAAAGAAAAGGTGCACTTGTGGAGCAATCCAAATTTGGGAGGAAGAAAATGAACAAGACAAGGTAGTAAAATTTCTCCTTGGTTTAAACGAAGAATTCCTCAATGTGAGAGGTCAGATACTGACTTGGAAAAAGATTCCCAACATGGATTCAGCCTATTCAACTGTCATAACAGATGAAAAATAGAGGGGAGTAACTTTTAAGAAATACACTTCTGATAATTCCATTGGCCAAATGGATACTGCCATGGTTGCAAAGAGAACTTCTGGTTTATAAGTGAACCTTTTAATTCAGACAAGTATAAACTTAGCAAGAAAGGTATAAAAGTCAACTTAAAGGTCAGATGTGACCATTGTTGGTTTTATGGTCACACTAAGGACTCATGCTATCACATTAATGGGTACCCTGATGCAAGCAAGAGTTTTCAATGCTAAGAAGGTTAAAACAGAGCATGCATGCAAGTTCAGCAACCACTCATTCCATCACTGATGAAGAATACAAGATAATGCAGAATTTGTTCATGAAAAATTCAGGTAAAAATTTTAAAAATAAATTAGCTTGTAATGCTTATTCTTCATATAATTACCAATGGATTTGTGATAGTGGTGCTTCACAGTACATGAGTGGAAATAAGTCACTCTTTAGCAACTTAAGAACTTCTACAAAAATTAGAAGAATCTTAATACCTAATGAGAGTTATTTTTTAATAAAACAGATTGGAGAAATCACACTTTCTCCAACAATAACCCTTAAAAATGTCTATTATATTCCTGATTTTAAATTGAATTTAATTTCCTTATATAGGATTATAAAAGATATGGGTATATCGATATTTTTGAATGAGTCACAATGTCTTTTTCAGGATCCTCACAACAAGGATCTGATTGGACTGGGTAACATAAACAATGGAGTTTATATCTTTGATAGAGAGGCTATTTGTGGAGTCACACAAGATATAAAGCTATGACATGCTAGGATGGGGCACATGTCATATAATAAACTAAAATTGTTAGCTAATAACTGTTGTAATAGCATAAATTTTGAAAAAAATTGTGAATTCAATAAAGATATTTTTTCATTTTTTGATGTATGTCCCCTTGCTAAACAACAAAAATTAAAATATCCTAAGAGTAGATCTCAAAGTGAAAATTCCCAATACCAACACATGTTCAAAACTTCTATTTTCTAACTATAGTAGAAGATAAGGGTAGAACAACTTGGTTTATTTAATGAAAAATAAAACTCAAGTACTAGATATAATCATTTTTTACATTAGAATGGTTAAAACTCAATTCAATACCAATATCAAAACTTTAAAAAATGATAATGGATTAGAATTCACTTTTTCTAAACTTAACACATTATTGAAGGAAAATGGTATGATTCATAATTTTCTTATCCATATTCTCCTCAACAAAATAGCAAAGTTGAGAGAAAGCATAAGGACCTTCTAAATATTGCTAGAGCAATAAAATTGCATGCTGCCCTTCCAATTAAATATTGGGGATTTTATGTTTTAGGGGCTAGCTGCTCACATAATAAATAGGACTTGATCTAAATCACTAAATAATAAAACACCATTTGAAATTTTAAATAATAAAAAACCCAATATCATATTAACAAAGACTACTGAATGTCTTTGTTATTATGATAATACTAACAGAGAATACAAATTCTCTGTAAGAGCAAAAAGAGGGGTGTTTTTATGGTATCTACAAGGTACCAAGGGATACATAATTCTAGATATTGAGCTTCAAAAGCTTATTATAAGTAGAAATGTTGTTTTCAAGGAAATATCCTTTTAGATCAATTAAAGAAAAAAATCTAAAAAATAATCAAAACAAAAGCACTTTTGATGATTTCATCTTGAGTCTATATAAAAACAACCATATTCTTGATCAAACTAAAGATGATTCATCTAAAAATAAAGCAGAAAATGAGGAACTGAAAAATAATTCAGTACCAAATAACAAGTATGTTTTTACTTTAGATGATGAAATCATATTAGATAGGAATAAAAAAATACCTAATAATGAGATATTGGCATGTAAAACTAACCAAAATACTCTGCCAAATAATCAAATTATAATTGAAATGCCAAATAAGGTAAATTCTGATTCTGTAATACCAGAATCATATAATAACAGTGACAATAATCATAATGTTTCTAATTCACCAGAATTAGATGAAAATACTTCCCAAGACATGGATATCAGTGATTCCACAGAGCTAAGTGAAAATAATGCTCTGGACACTGATATCAACAATATTTCTGAATTAAGTGAAAATAACCATAGCATAGAAAGAATCTGAAAATATACTTGATGTCCCTGTTTCTATGAATGAACAACCATCAAATAACAATGATTCAGTATCAACAACTGATACAAACCTAACAATTGAAAAAATAGCCAGAAATGATAATCAATTAGAAATATTAAATTCTGAACAGAACAATGACATACAATATAGAAGGTCAACTAGAACAAAACCTTCAATTAAGAGTAAAGATTTTTACTATATAAATGATACTGATTATGATAGTGCTAATTTCAACACTAATCATCCAATAAGTAAATATGTATCATATAAAAAGATAAATAAGAAAAAGAAAGAATATTTGAGAAAAATATCTATGAGCAATGAACCTCATAGTTATATAGAAGCTTTTAAAAACCCAAAATGGATAGAAGAAATGGAAAAAGAGATGCAAGCCCTCTTACTAAACAAAACATGGGATTTAGTATCTCTCTCACCAATAAGGAAATCCATTGGATCAAAATGGATTTTCAAAATAAAATACAATCAAAATGGAGAGATAGATAGATATAAAGCTAGATTAGTAGTTTAAGGAATCTCTCAAATAGAGGGATTTGACTACTATCATACCTTTGCTCCAGTGGTAAAAATCACCACTGTTAAGATACTCATTACAATTGCTACTAGAAAAAGGTGGAATTTACATCAAATTGATGTAAATAATGCCTTTTTGTATGGTGATTTAAATGAAGATATATACATGAAACCCCCACCTGGTTTTCTGAAAAAAGAAGACCAGAGGGTATGTAAATTAAAAAAAATCCCTATATGGACTTAAACAAGCTTCTAGGCAATGGTTTGCCAAGCTTAAAGATACACTTTTGAAAATGAACTTCAGACAAGCCTTTTTAGATTACTCTTTGTTTATTAAAGAGTCCAAAGACCATGTCATATATATGGTCCTATATGTTGATGACATTATCATCACAGGAAATAATAAAAAAGAAATAAATATGTTAAAAAATAATCTAAAATCATACTTCAATTTAAAAGATCTAAAAAAATTACACTATTTCCTAGGAATAGAAGTATCATATTCAGATAATGGGATTTTTCTATCCCAAAGAAAATATACATTAGACATCCTAAATGGTAATGGACTTTTAGGAAGCAAACCCTCCAAAATACCTATTGAAAAACAAGATTGAAGGGAGGACAAAACAAAATAGCTAAACGACCCTTTTAAATATAGAAGGTTAATTGGCAAACTGATTTATCTAAACACAACAAGGCCTGATATCACCTTTGCTGTCAGAACCTTAAGTCAGTTCATGGAAAAACCAACTGAACTCCATATGAAAGCTGTTTTTAAATTGTTAAGATATCTTAAAAAATCCCCAGGGCAAGGGATTATGATAAGAAATGATAAACCTCTCATACTAAGAAGTTATTGTGATGCCGATTGGGGTTTATGCACCCAAACCAGAAGATCAGTAACTGGTTTTTGTGTGCTCCTAGGAGACTCATTGGTCTCATGGAAATCTAAAAAATAAGAACTAGTATCACAATCATCAGCAGAAGCTGAGTACCGAGCAATGGCAAAGCTCACAAGTGAAATAACTTGGTTAAATCAATTACTAAATGAATTAAGAATCTACAATGTTAAACCAGCCCAAGTCTTTTGTGATAATGTATCTGCAATTCACATAGCAGAAAATCCCGTTTTCCATAAAAGAACAAAACACGTAGAGAGGGATTGTCACTTCACAAGAGAAAAAATAGATAAGGGCTTAATCACCCTAAAGTCAATTGGCACTAAAGATCAATTGACAAATATCTTCACTAAAGAAATTGGGGAAATAAAGATGAATGGTACACTATTCAAACTAGGTATAATTAACATATATGCCTAGTTTGAGGGGGAGTATTAGTTATAAATAAATAACTACATTTTCCAATTATCATTCAAATATTAGTTATAAATAAATAACTTAATTTTCCAATTATCTCTTAATCATACTTGATAATTGTATATCTAATGGACCCTTTTATCAGGATAAAAAAGATCATGTATACAAGCCCAGAGTATGGACCGGCCCATAAAGGAAAAATAAAAAGAATTCAACACGAAGGACGTAGTTGATATTAATAAGTACTTGTGGGCTGTAATAAAATAGTTTCAATTTTATTACAATTTTATAAATAGTATGTGTAAATTACAATTTAAAATTAATTCAATCAAGTAATCAGATATTCAAAGATCAGTTTTTTTTCCTGTTAAACTGTTCTTCCCTAAATCTTCTCCCGTCGGCCGCTGACCTGATCCTCGTCGGCCTATCGTCGACGATATTGGGTCACCGTGATTTTATATTTAATTATATCAAAATATCAATTTATACAATTCACATTAGATTACAATTTACAAGGTTATGCACATATTTATGGACCTGGACTCGTCCCAGACCCGAATTCTTTCATGAGGTATTTTTCCTTGTAGACCCAAACTCGATCCAGAACCAAACCAAATATTTGTTCAGAAGTTTTTTAGTTTAATCTAATATTCGAAAATATCTATCTTTTTAACCGCATGGTTCAATCTGATCCTGTTGTTTTAATTTTTTTTGATGAAGTACTTTGTGTACTTGTTGAAAGACATGTTCCTGAGATAAAATACATGTTCTTGAAGTCGTTGGAATCATTGTTCCTGAAATGTTTGAACTCTTTGTTCCTGAATTAGTTAGTATCTTTATTTCTAAAAAGACTTCAACCAATGATTCCAAAATGGTTGAAACCGTTATTCCTGAATTGATTGAAACCGTTGTTTCTAAAATGGTTTTAACCAACGTTCTTGAATTGGTTAAAACCATTGTTCATGAATTGTCTGAAACCGTCGTCCATCAAATGGTCTTAACCAATGTTCCTCAAATATTCAAACCGTTGTTCATGATTTTGTTGATACCGTTGTCCCTAAACTGGTTTCAACCAACGTTCCTGAATTGGTTGAAAATATTGTTCATAAATTGTCTGAAACCGTTGCTTTTCAAATGGTCTTAACTAATGTTCCTCAAATATTCAAACCGTTGTTCCTGATTTTGTTGATACCGTTGTCCCTAAAATGGTTTCAACCAACGTTTCTGAATTGGTTAAAAACATTGTTAATGAATTGTTTGAAACCGTTGTTATTCAAATGGTCTCAACCAATGTTTCTAAAATGGTTGAGACCAATATTCCTGAAATGGTTGAGACCAATATTCCTGAAATGGTTGAGACCAATATTCCTGAAATGTTGAAACCATTATTCTTGAATTGGTTGATACTTTGTTTCTAAAATGATTGAAACCGCTTCTCCTGAAATATTTCAATGTTCCTGAAATGTTTTACATTGGTTGAAATGTTTGATGGATCAATCTCACTCTCAATATTTTACATTCGAAGTCATGAATATCATCAGAACAAAACACAACTTGTTTAGTTCTTATCAAACACAACATGGACTGTCCTTGCATTTTTTCCCTTAATTAATTTATTTGAGAGAAAAAAGAAGAAGCAAGAAGAAAATAGATTAATTGATTAAGTGAGGTACGACCTTCCTGCCTTGGGTGAGGTGTAACTTTGGAAAATCTTTGAGTACAGACTTAACTTCCTCTGCAAGGACTGCCCATGCCTGCATGTTTTGGAAACACAAACAAGAACACCAATAAATGAAAGGAACACGGAACACTGAACGCCTCAGTTTTACTATGTTTTTTAATTCCTTCCATTTTTGGGAACATAGATGGCATACCTTCTCATCAACGCAACCGTAGTGAACAGAGACGCAGAATTTGTTGTTATCATCCCTTGATTGCCTTGTCTTCTCCACCAGTACACTGTAAACGTCATTTGTGAGTCTACCTGTAAAAGAGTTTCATAATACTCTAAGGTGTGAGTCTACCCGTAAAAGACAAGTTCCTAAGCGAAGTTAGCCTTAAAGTTTAGAGAGGTTCTTAAGAGTTTTATTGATACTCTAAGGTGTAAGTCTACCTATAAAAGACTGGTTCCCAAGCGAAATTAGCCTTAAAACTTAGAGAGGTTTTTAAGAATTTCTTTAATACTCTAAGGTTTTGCCATAACCTTTAGGCTAGTGAACTCCGATAGTTTGTCGGGACTGGATTAGCCCTTGTATGGGTGAACCAGTATAAATTCTTTTTTGTTGTTCTTTGTTAATTTTAGTAATTATCTTTTATCTAAAAACAATTAAACAACACTTAATTGAAAAAGATTCATTTTTCAGTTATCTGATCAAGTATAGAGGTTGACTACTTTCAGCAGATCCCTCATCCAGTTATCTGATCAATTATCTGAGGTTATATTCATTATTTTAAATCTTTATTTAGATATTTATTCAAACATTTACTTATCAAATATATATCCAGTTTATTAGTTATAAAATCATCATTAAAATGGAAATTATAAATGCTAATTGTATCTTAATCATTTAATGTTTTATTGAGTTTTAAAAACAGGATAAAAGATTAAGAAGTTAAAGCCCAGATTATAATGGACCGGCCCAGAAGAGAATTAAACAATTAAATGTAGAGGGACTTGGTTGTAATAAAAAAATGCTCAGGGATGTAATAGAATTAGTTGTTAGTGAATATTATAAATAACGGGTGTAAACTTCAATAACAATTAATTCAAATACATTTTGCGATATTTTTCACATTCAATTTTCAGTTTCTTTATGTTACTTCTTCTTTCCCAATTTCTTCAATTTCTTCCTCCCGCCGGCCTGTAACCTAATCGTCCGCGCCCTTTCGTCGTCGACATTGGGTCACCGTTGATTCATACAGTTATCTAGTCATTTACTCTATAATATAATTTATATTTATAATATAACTTAGTATTCATATATTACAGTTGTTTATAAAACACTATCTAATAAATTGACTCAGTATTCATATATTTTAGTAAACATTGAAAGAAAAGTCAAATTTCATATATACATAATATTATATTATAATATTATACCTTTTAAAATCATACAATAGTATTATATTGCTAACAATATTATACTATTATTATTATTCAATCATTTGTGTATTAAGTGTTTATAGGTAATTTCGTTATTAACCTGTACAAATCGAAAAGATTCTATTATCCCCCCTTATAGCCTCGGATCACGATCCAACACTTGGGTCACGAGAGGATAATCGGTGGCGCTAAGTGTGACAAATCAATCTCATCTGTCATCCAACTTAAGCATCACAGAAGCAGCATGCAAAGTGGCGGCGAGCACAGTGGATCCCATATGGGTGTTCGGATCTGATTTCCCGACCACATGCACATTCCCAAACACTCTTGATGGTGTGTGGGCTCGCGCTAGGGTGCTCACACACACAACTCTCTAGTATTGCTCTCACTAATAATCGATCCCCTTCCCTGTTGCACTAGGAGATGTATTTATAGGACATTTCTTTGGGCCTTCTGACTCCAATAGTCATGTTCGGCTCATGGTCCGTCTGGACGGGCCCTGGTACCAACAGTACTCCCCCTCGACTCGGGGGGATTAAAGCCCGCCCGACTTGCTTTTATATCCGCTCAGTTACCTTCTTTATGACGCTTCGTTATTTGTGCCTCTTTCTTTTCCTTTTTTGTCCATAAATAGCTGACTCCATGTGTCTGTAAATGGTATAGAGGAATCCATATTCGTATCCGTATTCGAATTCGAATATGACTATCCGGATTCGAATTTTCGAATTTCGGATTTCGGATACGGATTCAGATACCTAAATTAATATCCGGATTTTATCCAGCCGGATTCGAATATCCGGAAAATTAACTTTCGGATATCTGGATTTTAGCATGATTAATTGACTGTTAATTAACTTTATTAATGGTGATTTTATATTTTTATAATTTTATTTAAAGATGTTTATAAAAAGTTGTCCGGATTCGGACTATTCAGAAATTAAATTTATCCGGATGAATTTTATTCGGTCGGATTTGAATTATCCAGATATTATACAGATTCGGATACCTGAGTATTCGAGTTGAATTCGACTAATATACAAACTTACAAAGAGTGAACCAAGATCCCCATCAACTGACCTATCGTGGATGTGGAGGCAACCACGATAACTATCACAAGTTATATTTTATTTATACTCTAATAAAAAATATCTTGTCAATCCATGTCAAAATTTGGTCGAGATGGTTTTGGGAAATGGACGAATAAGATGATGATCTTGATTCCTAAACATTATCTCTATTCCTATTCCCGATTGACTCCAAAAAGAAAAAAAAGAAGTAAAAAAGATGTATTAATACCATTTATAAGAATGAGTCCACAATATATATATTTAAATAAAGTTAAAATCAGGTGCGCGATTGGGTAAATACGTCATCATGCGTCGAAACAAAATATTACACATAACACTAATTGGCGACGTCGGATGTGAATTTCGAAACATTTTGACAAAAGTAGAACACCACCCACCGTAACAACATCTCTTTATATACTATACTATACAATACAACACCACCAATATGTTATGCATGTCGTACTTTTTATATCCAAAATTTAAATTTCCATGTCAGATATTCAGTACGAAGGATATATATTAAAGGGGATTACATCAACGCAGATGGAACATATTCAAACGACGCACATGAAAACCGATAAGAAATACCTTCAGACCATATATCAGAGTTATATTATAATAGGGTGTCAAATAACATTCGAACCGAGCCCGAACCCAATTCTCAAGCTCGTTTAACTTAACGAGCTGAGCTCGAGCGTGGACATGCCAAGCTCGGCTCGTTAAGTTCGATGGGTTCGATAAGGAGTATAAAAAATTAAAAAAATATTATATTTAGTGAGAATAGAGGTGTAATATAGTTGGTAAAAGGTTTGTTTAGTATTTTAGAAATCACAAGTTCGATCCCCCCCATGTCTCCAAATAATTATTTCTTTTAACTCGAGCTCGCGCCCAGGCTCGCGAGCTTCGAGTCCAAGCCTTGACAATTTTTAAAACGAACTCGGCCAAACCAGGCTCGATGAGTTCGAGCCCGAGCTTAGATAATTCTTTAACGAGCCGAGCCTGAGCCTGACTCTATAAGCAAAAGTTCGGTTCAGTTCGTTTGACACCCTAATTATATATCGTGATAAAATATAAATGAAAATATATACAAATCGAGACTAAAACATTAGACGATCAACAACGTTAATAATTATTTTAATCAGTTGAATTAATCTATGTGTGTATGTATTTAGGATTGTGTTAATTTCGAGAACTTCAATTAACTATCTCATGTTTAATTCATATTTAATAAAGAGAGAAACAGCAATCCCAAATAGACACGTCGTTGTGAGAAATCAATCTATGTTATGATGATTGGAGAGCCAAAACAGGCATGAAATTTCCAATGACTTTGCTTCTTCAATATTAAAATAATTATATAATGACAAAACTATTGGCTTTTCTTTTACCATACCCTAAGGCCCTATTTATTGATGGTGCCTATTTTAATTTTCTATATTTCGAGAATCATTTTTTTTCTATTTTTTTATTCATCCATTGTCTAATTATTTATTCATGTAAAGAAGAAGAAGAAGAAAAGAACATTTCAAAATTATTTAAACAAAAGACAAATTTTTTACTTTATTATTATTATTTTAAAAAAACACTAAGTCATTAACTAGTTAAGTAAGTTGACTGTTGTGTTTTTTTTAATAAATTAAAGTTTTATTTATTGAATGAAAAGAGAGTGGAGCTGTGGTCTGTCTATGGTGACTGGTGAGTGTGGAGAGGGAGGAAGAAATTAGAGAGAAAGAGAGAGGGAAAGTGAAAAAAAAAAGAGAGAGGGTTTTTACAATCTCCTCTCTCTTTGCATATATGCTCTGCTCTGGTCAGGTCAGAGCACAGTGATCATAGTCCATAGATAAGCTTTTTTCTCTCTACCCAAAAGGGAGCTTCAAATCTTCAATGCCTGCCTCCTCACAGCGACCGCACTCAGACCTCAGAATTATTTAATTCTTCACAAAATCGGATTTTGGGCAACTTTTTCTTCTGCACTTATAGCTTTTCTGCTGCTTCTTTGGTAATATGATTTCTTTCTTTCTTCTTCTCTTTTTATTCTGCTACATAGAAGCAGTTGTTGGTAAATAGTAATATAAGGGTGGTGGTTTGTTTGTTTTTAGGGCTTATTGGAGGAAAATTCCGATTCCCAGCCTCCGTCAATCAATCAATCTATTCGTCTGGGATTTTCTAGGGATTTAGTGACGTGGGTCTTTTTCAGATTCTTTCTCTGATGCTTTTTTTCTTTTACAACACCCACATCATATACGAATTCCGCATTGCCAGCAAATTGCCGGTTTGATTTTGGGGATTGCTGTTGTTGATTTGTTTCTCAGTATCACTTGATTCAGTCAGAAGATATGGAGATGATGATATGGGGAGGAATGGAAATCCCAACTCCTGATTCATACCTCACATGCCCAAATTGGTCCGTCGACCCACCACCACCTCTGCACCCAAACCGACCGCACTGGACTTTAAGAGAAAACAAGATTTTTGAAGAAAACCTCGCCGTACATGATAAAGAAACGCCAGACCGATGGCACAAGATCGCCAAGATGTTGCCAGGCAAGTCCGTGGAGGAAGTTAAGAGACATTACAAGAATCTAGAAGATGATGTCAGTCATATCGAAGCTGGACTGATCCCATTTCCAGGCTACACCTCCTCCTCTTTTACCTTGGATATGGTGGACAGCCGTGCCGGATTGAAGCAACCGTTCGGAGTCAGCTGTGGGAAACGGTCGGCCTCCTCCAAGTCTTGTGGCGAACAGGAGAGGAAGAAGGGCGTTCCTTGGACAGAAGAAGAACACAGGTAGTAGATAAGATATTTCCTTACGATTCATGTTTCAATTTTTCATGAATAACCCATTTTGATCTTTCAGATTGTTCTTGATGGGATTAAAAAAATATGGCAAAGGGGATTGGAGGAACATATCAAGGAATTTTGTGATGACAAGAACACCAACGCAGGTGGCAAGTCATGCCCAGAAGTATTTTCTAAGGCTGAGTTCGGGGGGAAAAGATAAGAGAAGATCAAGCATACATGACATTACCACAGCTAATATTCCAGATAACACCACAAAATTACCTTCATCACCTCCTCCCCTTCAATCATCCGGATCTGTACCGCTCAATTCTACCAAATCCAAGGAATCATCACCATCAGCAAATTCAGCTTCAGGTATGATTTTCGATTCCTATCCGAATTTACAAACCACAGATTTTGGAAATCAACAGCAAATGGTGTTTCATGGCTTAGACTAGAAACAATTAAGTAGCCCAAACCTGTGTTTTGGTTTCTTGGTTTCTGGAGGGGAGGAAGAGCTGCTCATTATTATTTTATCGATCATAAGATTGTGAATAGTTTGGGGTTGCTTTGTTTAAGTTTCTGTGGATTCATTTGGTTATAATAAAACTATGATTATTCATCTATCATCTTCTCAACTCTAACTCTTTTGGATCAAAGATGATCATGTCTTTTCCATCTTCAAACACTGTCAAGATAAATTGTTTGTTTGTCCGGCGGTCGAATTCAGTATAATAATATCGAAAATACCATTCAACCAAATAATTGACAGCTTATTCTTCATTTATTGCGCCAACTCGACAGAATCCACCATTGAAAAAAAGATAATGAACTTGAGTATGCATTCCACTACTTCATCATCATCGTCGTCGCTTTTTCCATCTTGCTCGATTCTTCATCAAAAATAAAATTGAAACCAGTCACGATTACTATTAAAGTTTCAGAGGATCTAAGATTAAGTCTGTACTTTAATAAATTTGGATATGATAGATAGATTCTAAGTGTTTCTCCTTTTATTTTATTTTTTATGTTTGATGCTTTCCACTTCCTGCCGGCCTTTCTTTCTCAGTGCTGTTGAAATAAGTGAAAATTAAGAAGCAAAGAGACAAGAAATGTTTGCTGGTATGAATTGTCTTGAGCATCACTGTGTTCGGTGATTGGTACCCCACATTCCAAAGAAAAGTTGGGCAGCCAACTAACAAGAAGCAAAATATTTATTATTTTAGGCTTCTTCTTTGAGGTAGAAGACAAAACTTGCCTTCTTTTTTTAAAAGATAAAACTAGTGGCTTTTAAAGAACACCAATTGTTCACATAAATTCAAACCATTTTAATTTTATTTTAAACATAGCCCTCTGGCTTCCACCAGTCCACTCATTTATTTTTTATACTTTTGGATGATATATCATAATCATATAATATATCACATCACTAGTTTACTTTAGAGGTGATTAGGGTGTCAACTAAAGCTCGACTCGTTAAGCTCAAGCTCGCGAGTCCAACGAGCCGAACTCAAGCCTAAAACTCAAACTCTATAAGCTCGCTGAGGGTTTTTAATAATTAAATAAAATATAGATATTAATTAATAAGAACTATAAAAAAAATTAATAAAAACCTAAATCTAAATATAGATATTGCATGTTATATATAGTTATAGATTTTTTTTCTTCTAATTTACGGAATTGCAGGTTAAATTTCAAGTTCGACCTCGAGCTCAAGCCCGGACTCGTGAGCTTCTATTAGAGTTGCTACTAAGATGTATGATTATGCTTATGATAAAAGTATTGCAACAGTTTATGAATGATAATATTTGAAAGTAAATGATTATACAGATTCGAGATGATTGCAGGTGTAGAGAGCTGGAGATGATGAAGACGATGAGCAGATCGGATGAATGATCTTCAGATGAGCAGATGACTTGATCAGATGATTTGAATATAGCAACACTGATTACAGATTCCAGAAGACAGATTGAAGAAGATCCCAGAAGACAGATCAGAATGGAGATGGTGATTTAGGACCAACAACTTGATGATTCCAAAGCCTAACATTTGTGTTGTGGTGATTCATACTTATAGGTATAATCCCAACGGCTATATGGGTTTAGGTGGGTTTAGTTGGTGTGATTAATTAAGGTAATAAATGGATTAGAAAATAGGTATATTAGAAAATAGGTATATATTAGAATAAGTGGATTGGGAAATAAATAATATGGAAGTATATGTATATAGGTACTAAAAGATAAATTTCCCAATAATAATTCTAATAGTCCCCCTCGAAAATAAGGCCATAAGCTATGGATTTTGGGCTTGTATTCGGATTATGGGCTTATATTCGGATATTTGGTTGATTTATTGGGTTAAGTTTATTTGATGTTTCTATAAAAGGGTTGTTAGGGTTTTGTTTTAAATTTTGTCGGCTGGGTTCCTAGGGTTTTGGCGGGAGTCGTCTAGTGGCAAAGGTCTAGTTCTGAATTAAATTTTGTTTTGTAAACCCATTTGTTGCCTATTGCTTTTTTTCCTTCTGGTAGCTCTACAATTTCCCATGTCTTGTTTTCCTTTAAAGCTTTTAATTCTGTTTCCATTGTTTCATACCATTTTGAGTTCTTTATTGCTTGTGTGTATGATTTTGGTTCTTTTATCTTGTATATTTGTGTTAGGAAAGCATTATGCTTTTCTGATAAACTGTTATAGGATATGTATTTTTCTATTGGGTATCTTGATTTGTTTGCATTGTAGCATACGTAGTCTTCCAGAATTTTAGGCTTTTTTGTTTCTCTGTTAGGCCTTTGTAGTGGATTTGGTGGGTATGGTTCTTTTCTTTTGCTTTGAGCAGATGGGTCTGTTGTTTCATTTGTTGTGTAATTTATGTCTTCTATCAATGGTGGGTTTATGAATTTCTTTTTTTCTTGGTTTTTGAAGGGAAAGATTGTTTCGTAAAAGGCCACATCTCTATTTATAAAGATTGTTCCTTTTTCTAGGTCTAGGATTTTGTACCCTTTTATTAGTGTTGTGTAACCAAGAAAAACTCCTTTTATTGCTCTTGGTTCAAATTTGTCTGAGATTTTGTTGTTCTTTGCATAGCATAGGCATCCAAAGACTCTTAGGCTGTTGTAGTTTGGTTCTTTGTTGAATAGAATATGGTATGGTGTTTTGTTCTGTATAACAGAAGAGGGTTTCCTGTTTATTAGGTAGTTTGCTGTCAATATGCATTTTCCCCAGTATTTTATTGGTGCTTGAGAGTGGAACATTATGCTTTTAGCTACATCCAATAGGTGTCTGTGTTTTCTCTCTGCAACGGAGTTTTGTTGGGGGGTGTATTGACATGTTAATTGATGTCTTATGCCATGTTTTGCTAGAAATTTTATGAATTCTTGTGATTGGAATTCAGTCTCCCATTGTCGCTCCTTATGGTTCTTATTTTTGTTTTGAAATGGTTCATTGCTTCTATTGTGAAATTTTTGAAGATTTCACATGTATTACTTTTGTTCCTCATTAGTATTGTCCGTGTTGCCCTGGAGAAGTCGTCTACTATGGTCATAAAGTATTTATGTTCTTTATGAGTGGATTCTTTGTAAGGACCCCATAGATCTATATGTAGCAATTTAATTTTTTTTGAAGTTTTAGTATTGCTTGAAGGAAAAAAGAATCTAGTATGTTTTGCCATTGGGCTTTCATTACAAAATACATTCTCTAATTTTGGTAAAAAAACACTGTTTTTTCTAATTATATCATATCTAATATGGGATGGGTTCCCAGTCTTTTATGCCAGATGTTTGCTGATGGTTCTCTGTTGACAGAATATGACCTTGGGTGCTCCAGGTTCTCTTTTCTTCCATTCAGCATGTAGAGTCCATCAATCCTTTTACCCATCGAAATCAATCTCATCTTCGAATCATGTATCAAACAATGATCAGGATGGAATGAGAAACTACATTTTAACTGTTTTGTAAGTTTGGTTACTGATATCAAGTTTACATTGAAATCAGTGATCTGTAATACATTGTATGTTAGCAGATCGTTTATTTTATAATTCCCAATGTATCTCACATTCGTTATTTGTGAGTTTGGGAGATTTACAATGATTGGTTTCACTAGTGTTCTTTTGTCACTTAATGTGATGGCTGGTCCACACATATGATCCGTGACTCCACTATCTATTATTCAGTCAGTGGTGTTCCTAGTTTTGGTATTGAAACAAAGTGATTTTTGGGGCTTACCAGTGTGATTGGGGTTCATGTTTGTTTCTGATTATGCTTGTGCCCTACCCATGTGCACGGAGTACTTTTTTTCTCCTGTTTGATGATTTTGATTTTAGTTGAGCAGACATCTCAGTTGTTCCATTATGTCCTGGTTGTTTTGACTCTCATTCTGATATTCAGATTGACAGGGGGTGTCATTTTGATATCAATTATTGTTCCAGTTGTCATTTTCAGTTGTGTAGTACTCCTGATTCATTTTTTCCATTGCATAGTTGTTTTCATTTTCATGCCACTGTTGGTTTTCAACCTTTTCAGAGTAGCTGTTGTATGCCCTGGTTTGTGGTCTTTAAGGTCTGAAATTGTTGTTGAAATTTCTGGCTCTTTAGTAGTTTTGACCTCTAGTTGGTGGACCAGGTGGTCTGAAAGATCTTCTCTGTTGGTTGAATTGTGGTTGGGTAGATGGTCTGAGGTTTTGTTGGTTATTTCCATATGATGGTCTCTCTGTGGGGTAACCATGCAACTAGTAACATGTGTTAATTGTGTGTCCTAGCCTCTTGCAGCCAGTGCAGTAAGGCCTTTCAGTTTGTGGCCTTGGTGGTCTGTAAGGTGCTTGTGCCAGTAGGGTTGTTGCTGATTCCTTTGGTGTCTCCATATCCTTTGTTTGCTCATCTTGAGTCACCATTGAGTATGCCTTGTTTAGATCTGGCTGAGGGTCCATTTGCATTATTTGCCTGCTTAATTGTCTGTAGGTCTCATTCAATCCATTCAGGAATTTTATGAGTCTTTCTTCTTGTATTATTTCCACACTTTTCCTGTTCATATCATATTCATTCCATAATTTTGTCAGTTTTGTGTAGTAATTGCAGACTGAATCTTCTCCTTGTGTGAGATTCATGATTTTTACTTATAGTTGGAAAACTAGTGGTCCATTCTATATGTGGAACCTTGTTTTTAATTCCTTCCACAGTAGGTGTGCTGATTTATAAAAGATAAAAGCTGGAGAGATAAAAGATAAAAGATAAGAGAGTTCCTGACTTAGTCCATTTAGTATCCATGATCTTACTAGAGCATCAGTTGCTTTCCATTTCTCGTATTCTTTTTCATTTGTTTGCTCTGGAGTGATTATTTCACCTGTTAAGAATTTTTCTTTGTTTTTGGATTCCATAGCTATAACAAACTGTGCATTCCAAATGTTTCAGTTGTTGTCATCCATTTTGAATGGTACTAACTGAATCCCTGGGTTGTCTAAATATGTTGGGATAACATTTTCATTTGACATTTTGTTTCTGAAAAATAAATAAATGCAGATAATGAGAATGATGCTGGAAAATATCAGGATATAGGTGGTGTTACTATGAAGTGTATAGATCATGTGGTGGTGTCAAGACAGTTTCCTGTTTATCAAGCTCCTTTTGATCCTGTGGCTTGGAAAAATGCAGCTTGGGCTGGTAGAGTATTTGAAGACCTTAGGAGCTGGTGGGTGGAATATATGAGGAATAATGAAGATTCTGATTTTGTGGATGATGATCCAAATGAGGGACCACAACCACTTGAAAGTGATCCTGATGATGAGGAACCTGATGGTTTTGATGAAGACTGGAATGTTGATGAAGGGGCTGGTGGTATTTATGGGCTTAGTGATGATGAAAAGGCTAGGGAGAGTGATGACTATTGTATTTTTAAATGTGAAGAAAATGACTGTGCGAGGATGCTAAGGCGTAGAAGATGGAAGGCACAGCTGAGGGCTCACTATAAGGATAAGGCTCTGGACCTTGGTGTCTGGGATGGGGAGTATCCTCCTCGTCTAATCATGAGTCCTTAATTGGGTGAATGGTGTTTTAGAATGATGTCCTTAACTGATGGAACTCTTTTACTTTACTGAAAAAAACTTTTGATGAAAGATAAACTTTATGAAATATATATATGACAGAAAAAAAATGTGATGAATATTTTCTTATTTTCTTTAGGTGTAAAGAATGAAGATTATTTTGGAGTCTCTGATGTGAGAAATGATGTGAAGGACGAAGGATTCAAGTTTGCTAATGTAGGCAGTTCAGTTGATATGGATGCTATATTGGATAATATGAATGATGTATGGGATAATCCTGCTTCGATTATGGGTCCAGATGATATAAAAAGATTTTCACAGCAACTCACTGATGTAATTAATCATGGGGATGGTGAGATTGATCCAGATTATGGAATGTTTCTTTTGATGAAACTGAAAAGGGAGGCTGAACTTGTGAAGAGGGAGCAGATGGGAAGGAAGTTTTAACTTTAACAGATGGGGAAAGAACTTTAACTTATGGAAGAAGAAAAAACTGACTTGTTGTTGTATGATTAGTAAGATCTTTTACCGCTCTGATACCATATTAGAGTTGCTACTATGATGTATGATTATGCTTATGATAAAAGTATTGCAACAGTTTGTGAATGATAATATTTGAAAGTAAATGATTATACAAATTCGAGATGATTGCAGGTGTAGAGAGCTGGAGATGATGAAGACGATGAACAGATCGGATGAATGATCTCCAGATGAGCAGATGACTTGATCAGATGATTTGAATATAGCAGCACTGATTACAGATTCCAGAAGACAGATTGAAGAAGATCCCAGAAGACAGATCAGAATGGAGATGGTGATTTAGGACCAACAACTTGATGATTCCAAAGCCTAACAATTGTGTTGTGGTGATTCATACTTATAGGTATAATCCCAACGGCTATATGGGTTTAGGTGGATTTGGTTGGTGTGATTAATTAAGGTAATAAATGGATTAGGAAATATGTATATTAGGAAATAGGTATATATTAGAATAAGTGGATTGGGAAATAAATGATAAGGAAGTATATGTATATAGGTACTAAAAGATAAATTTTCCAATAATAATTCTAATAGCTTCGAACTCGAGCCCGAGTCTGGACAATTCCTTAACGAACCGAGCTCGACTCTATAAGCAAAAGCTCGGCTCATTTGACACCCTAGAGGTGATGATGCGTCACCAATAGAGTTCCAGAAGGTAAGTGCATACGTCAAGAACATCTGATGGGAGGCATCGCTGGAGAGCGCCGTCGCCGACCTAAACTCGGAATTTGGAGAAGAAGACGAGGAAGTTTTGTTAAACGATAATAAACCCGGCCCAAGCCGAAGTACTAAAAGAACGGTCCGCACATCCGAGTGGACGAGGGATTATCACATGGGTTAATCCCACGAAACCTGAATTTCAAAAAAGTTTTATTAAAACAATCTCGAGTTAATTTATTATTGCAATATCTGTAATTTTAATTTTATTTAAGGAACGATGTTCCATTGGAATAAAACATAAAATAAACTTTTCCACTTAGGTGTGTGCGGGGATTGCATTGACCGAATATGGCGGTCCAAAAATCGTCCTCATACCCGGTCTCCTGCCAAAATATTAAAAAAATTTAGTTTATTTTATTTTATTTTAAACAGTAATGTACTAAATACAAATGTTACTATTTACTAATGTAATTAAAATATTAATTTAAATGTAAATAGTCTAAATAATTTAAAATTAAATAATCCAAATGTAAATAAATAATAATTTAGTAAATTAACAAAAATTGTCGAAATTAATTATTTTTCAATTTCTTCAACTTCATCAACTTTTTCACCACTAGCAAAAAGATCATCGTCATGGTTTGTTATGTGTGTATTTTCAATATTCATAGACCCTGACAAACATGTTTATGACATGATAAATATATAACGGACAATGGGACATAATTCACAGGGGGAATTTTCAAGAATGTGCGAGGACTTGGGCGTAAAACTCCACTTTGCCTCCGTTTACCGACCTCAGGCAAACGGACAAGTGGAAATAACAAACATGGTTATCGTACAAGGGCTGAAAAAGAAAATCGAATCGGCAAAAGGGGCGTTGGCAGACAAGTGTGAAATCCTATGTGCATATCGTACAACAAGCAAGAACCCTACAGGCAACACCCATTTTCTATGACTTATGGAGTGAAAGTCGTCGTACCAATCGAGATAAGTATACCAACATACAGAGTCTCGAACTACGACGAGCAAACCAATGACAAAAACCTAACAACAGAGCTAGAGTTAAGGGAAGAAATGCGTGAGGCGTACAAGGCCATCGTATCAAGATATCACAACCGCCAAGTACGAAAAAAGGTATTCTTACCAGGGACTCTCGTCACGCGGAAAGCAAGCATAACGGAAAGGAATCAACCAAGAAATAAGTTATCATCCAACTTCGAAGGACCTTACATCGTCGAAGAGGAGATACGGTCAGACACTTATCGCTTATGACGGCAAGACGAGACAATGGTCCCGAACACCAGGCACGCGGACAACATGCAACAATATTACGCATAATATTGGCATTTTTTATTTACTTTTTTATTCTTGTTATATGTTAATTCCCTAAGTAGTTTACCAAATAAATTAGATTATTTTGTAAGATTTCGAAATTTAAGCAAAGTAGTCTTAATCCAACGCGATAGGGATTGTAAGACACTTTCGAAAAATTATTCACGACCTAACCCTAGTTTGCGACCCACGAGTCTAAATCAGGTGTCACAAGAAAATTTACGAATTTAACCCCGAGATTCTAAATATTTATAAAATAAATCTAATTTACGACAGTAAGTCTAAATTACAATTATAACCCTAATTTACGGCCCAATAGTCCAAATTTAGTATTTTACAAATATTTACGAATCTAACCCTAAGATTCTAAATATTTACAAAAATTAATCTAACTTACAACATGAAGTCTAAATTACAATTACAACCCTATTTTGCGATCCACGAGTCCAAATTAGGTATCCCACGGATATTTACGAATCTAACCCTAAGATTCTAAATAGTTACAAAAATCAATCTAATTTACGACAGTAAGTCTAAATTACGATTATAACCCTAGTTTGCGACCCACAAGTGCAAATTAGGTATTTCACAAATATTTACGAATCTACCCCTAAGATTCTAAATATTTACAAAAATATTTATGGTATTTTTACGTCTTATTTCTTGATTTATTTTTTGAAATTATTTTTTGCGACTCTAAGTTAATTTGGAAGTATAAATTATCTGCGAATTTAACCGACGATCGAACTACGATTCATACGACCAAGCTTACGACTAGAGTGTCTAAGTAAAAGTTACAGAGTCTAATTTACGATTAGAGTGTTTAAATTACGACTTGCGAGACTAGTTTCGAACTTAGGTTATAATCCAAAAGACAATTTATACGAAAAATTAATAAAAAAAACAAACGATAATTCATTAATAAATTCAAAAAGATTACAAAAATACCAAAAAAGAAGATTACATAATTCTAGTCCTTAATTATAAATTAATACAATTACCGTATTGGTATAATACAATTATTATTAATTATAAATTCATTTATAATTTAAATATCTGATTCAATATATTTTCTGACTTTAGGTATCTTCTGATTTTAAAAAATCATGTCACGGTGCGTAGTCACCCGGAAGATTCTATTGCAGAAAGTTATCTCGCTGAAGAATTAATGACGTTTTGTTCTCGTTTTTTACAAAATGTCGAAACAAATCAAATCGGTCAGATAGATATCGATGGATTTTTAAATGCACCGACAGATAACGTTGAATGTTTTACAACAGGAACAGGTGCATCAATGTATATTGTTTGACTTCGAAAGTGTCGAACCATATCGGAATAAACACTTAAAGCAATTGAAAGTTTTTTTTCCAAAACACACGCAGCTATGTTTGGAAAATTTACACTTCAAACAATGTGTTTGGAAAATAAAATACATGTCCGAAGTCCAACAATCCGACACAGAATTGAATTCTATTTCGCACGGACCAAGTTGTTTTACTTCAACTTATAGTGGTTATATTATGAATGGGTTAAAATTTCAGACATTAAAATTGACAAATCGTAGATCGACGCAAAATAATGGTATTCTGTTACAACATCAACATACACTAAGTCTCCGAATGATGCTCCATTGATAGTAGAAATCAAATATCATGGATTATTAGAAAATGTTTTCGAAGTTTGTTATGGTCACACGAAAAAATATTTTTTGTTTGAATGTAAGTGATACGATCCTGGAAAATCAGGTACAAAAGTTGATGATTTTGGTGTCGTTTCAGTAAACACATCACGAGGAAAATTTAGAAATGAACCATTTATTTTGGAAAATCAACCTCAACAATGTTTCTACATTCAAGAACCAGTAGAATCTAATTGGAGTTCCGTACTTAAAATACCAAATAGAGATATTTTCGATGCTGATAATGATATTTGTAATTAAATTTTTAAATATTATATTGTAATATAATATCACGATAATTGTAAATATTTCTTTTTTTCAGTAAAAAATGAGTCAACTACTTGCAATCGTCGAACGATATGAACGACTCGAGCGACTAAACCGGATTCAACTTTGTTTTTACAAAAACATAAATTATTATTGTCGTGTTTTTGCTTGTTTCCGTTTTGTAGTCAACGGTCATCATTTTTCACGACTGTTCAAAAATATGGTCGAGAAATCCTTAAACAATGAAAACCGGTCAAGTTTTACTGTTAAGATACGAGTGTTGAATGATTGTGAAGGCACACGTTTATTCAAAATCTAATACAACTCTTCTCACGATGACTTCGAAAATTTGTTGTGTATGATAATAAAGAATGTAAATTACAATAGGGAAAATGTTTGGTTGTTGTGTCAAACTAAGATCACGTATACGAGTGTCTGAGTATGTATTTAAATTAACTAATTTTATTTTGAAATTGTAATATTTCAAATTATGTTTACGTCTTTTGTTTTGATCGGTGTTATCACACCGTTTCTGACACTGACGATGGTTACATCCCGTCGCTCTTTTGAAGAGTCCATCAGTGGTGGTTAGTTTATTTTTAATTATGATTTTCTTAAATATTAAATATGTAAATTAGATGCGGGGCCATCCACATCTAATGTGCTTCCAAAGAAGAAGGGCCATGGTCGCACGAAAGACCACCCCCATAACCATCCAGAAGCAGATACAAAATGGAAGGTTATGTTCGACAACACAAACTAAGCGACAGCGGAAAAAGCAAAGAAATTGGTCGCACGAATGGGTCATTTATCAAAAGATCATACACTCTATCCGTACGACATTGAGTGACGTCATCAACCTCAACAGAATTTCAGAGATACGTTGAAAATATTAACTGTATGTATATGTGTATATATATATATATATATTTTTAAATATTTATTAATTTTTCAAAACTTTAGTTTTGAATATGTAGAATAAATATGATTTAAGTGAAAGTCAAGCGGCAAAAACTTATATCAATACTAAGTTGAAAAAACTCGGGAAAAGCAATCATAATTCATTGGTCAAACAATTTGGCAGAGATCCAAATATGACTGAAGAAAAAAATTTAGCAACTCTCCCGTCTTATGTCAGCAAACCTCAATTTCTGAATAAATTGAGAGAATCACGATCGGAAAGAGGAAAGGTACGTATATGTATATATTTATTTGATATTAATAAATTTTATGTTATTATTTCTTATTTTTTTATGAATTGGTAATTATTAATATTTTATATTTAAATTATTTATATATTAATTAATTATGTTAATATAGAAACAATAAGGAAAGAGTGAAGTCGAAGTTTGGTTCGAGACTTTACAAATGACATATAAGAGAAGCGATAAAGTTGTACGTTTTTTTAAAAAAATTAATTTTCTTTTTCTTTTTTATTATTTCTATTCTAATCTTTTTATTTTAATATTCTTTCAGCATTAAGCCACCGAATTTATTAAAAGTCAATAAGAAAAATCTTGGGCTGAAGCAAAATCCCTAACTCTAATTGTCAGTTTCATTATTTTTTATTTCACATATTATATTTTCGATTTACTATTTATTTATTTTTAAAATACAACAATTTATCAAAGCTACGGTCAACAAAACGTTCGGCCAAAAAAAAAGAAAAAAAAGGATATTGGGGATTGAAGAAGCTGCTAGTATAGTTAACACAACCAACGAAAGATTGACTTCTCCGAATAGAAAGGAAAAAAGGTCGTCTCCGAAAACACGTTTGCTGATGACGAGCGACAAATGTTGACGGATGAAGTCATGAATTTGAAGGTATTTTAAATATATTTTATTCATTTATATATTATCGAACTCATTTATGTTTTAATTTTCAGAAAGAGCATGAAAAGAGTCAGAAAATAATCTCCAAATACAACAAGAAATTTAAATCAATGACTGCGTCGTTCATGGAGATGACTAAAGCTTTGAAGGCTTCCAGACTTGATTTGACGAACATTAAGTCCACTTTAAAGTTAAGCATGATACCGTCTGCAATAGAATCAGATCATTCAGATTCAAACGACTCAATTTCAAACGAGTGTTGATTTTAATATTCTGTAATTTACTTTCTAAACATCGAATGTTTAACGATTCTGTATTTAACTTTCTATTTAAATAAAACCATCGATTTCAATTTTAAATTTATCGTTTTAAATTTCATAATCGTGTTTCTAATTTTAAAAAGTAACGATTCAAATGCAGGAATTAAAAGTCGGTTTTAAAAAAATTCTACACACATTGTACGGCGGAAATCCGCCAATGAAACTTTTATACTAAGGTTTATGATGGGATTTTCGCCATCTATATACGGAGCAACCGCCTAATGTATTTATGATGGCAGATTTCCGCCATCTTATGTTCCAAAGATCATCGGCGGAAATCCGTCATCAATATAAATAACCACCATCGATGAATTGCCGCCAAACTTTTTTCGCACCATATTATACATAGCGGATGTCCGACATCTTATATTTTCAGTTTCCACGAAAATTTTCAAATTCAATGGCGGATTTCCGCCATGTATACTTTTTTTGGTGGGAAATGAAGATGAATAATAGATGGCGGATATGGGGTTATCATCGTCCTGGCGATCTTAAGATGGTGGACTTTCTCCATTGATCACTTATGACGGCGGAAATTCGTCGTCTTAAGACCGTTATATAAGATCTTATTTCTTGTAGTGTTGTCACATTTTATTTTTAAGGGGAGTATCACAAACTCTCTCTAGCACTTCTGTCGCTTTGGCTGGAAATTGTTCATTTTATGCAGGTACTTAGAGGGGAGTATCACAATCTCCCTCTCACTATTTGAACATGATAAATCTATCACTACGGTCAGATTTATCACAGATTTAATTAAGCAAAGGAGGAGTATCGCGAAAGGTAAAATCGTACGGTAAGTTAAATTGAGTCAATAAAATAATATGTTTTAGACTTATGCCTTTGTTTTGCAGGATGTTTTCTTTTTAGCAAGTATAGTTCTATCGCTTCGGCTAGAACTAGATTATGTCGCTTCGGCCAAAATCAGATCTATTTTATCGCTTTGGCCTTAATGATTCAAACTCATCTTGTCGCTATGGCCTTGATAAGTTATCTGTCGTTGCGGATCTAAAAAGTCACTATGTCGCTTTGGCCGGAGTTGGACTATAAATTGTAGTTCTATCGCTTTGGTTAGAATTAGATTTTGTTGTTTTGGCCAGAATCAGATCCATTTTGTCGCTTTGGCCTTAATGGATTAAGAATCATTTTGTCATTTTGGCCTTAATGATTCTATCCCATCTTGTCGCTTTGGCCTTGATGAGGATCAAAAGTCACTATGTCGTTATGGCCGGAGTTGGACTATAAATTGTAGTTCTATCGCTTAGGCTAGAACTAGATTCTGTCACTTTGGTCAGAATCAAATCCATTTTGTCACTTTGGTCTTAATGGATCATGGATCATTTTGTCTCTATGGCCTTAATGATTCACTTAACCTTGGTTGGGGGGGATACTGGTGGTACACGCCTGATCACATACTCTTTTTATGGGGAAGTACTGTTGATACATGATTGTACGTCAGTCACTCCCATCAACGCCCGTCAATTGGGACTCGGATTCCGTTCGCTATACGCCGGACCCCCGAAAGGCTCCTACGAGTGCGGAAAAATGGTCTTCGTCAAATTGTCGAGTTGAACTAAGGAATCGTCGATTTAGGCTGCCAAATCGCTGATTTAGGTGGTAAATCATCGAGTTGAGACGAGATCGCTAGTACTTGGTATACTGTCGATCTCGCCCCTTTGAACTTGTCGACCCTGCCACCAAATCACCGATTCACTCTCCAAATCGCCGATTTCCCGACCGTTACTCGGTGCCAGCTCGCATCCTTAATGGCACGCCATTAATGACGGGTGCGATCACCGCCGCGGATTGTGCCCGGAGGACCCCTTTAAGAGCAGGAAACACATAGCAAATCGCCGATTATACACATCTAATCGTCGATTTCTTCCGGAAGACTTGACGTATATCTACACTCACCACCGCGAGTACCGCGAGTCCTAGTAGCACGTCGTGGACTCCAGAGCCTTCGGCATCACCTCGCACCACCGCGAGCCCTGGTAGCACATTTCGTGCTTCATCACATGATATTTTGGTTATCCGCAACTGCTGATGTTTGCTGTATTGATTCGGGCTCTGCCTGTTTACTTGGGCTCGTATTCTTTTTTTGTCGTCCTACAGCTCTTTTGGTCGCAAGGTTTTTTACAGGCTGGTCATGTGGCCCTTCAGAATCTCCCTCTGTGTGGGAACAACTCCTTGTAGTTACTATCTTTTTTAATTTTCAGAGGAACTAAAGTATTCGACTTTTTTGAAAAAGTCGAACTGTGGTCTGAAAGAAAATCGACTTGTGTGAAAGTCGATCTCTGGAAGAGATTTTAGCCAAAAGCTGAGGAATTAGACTTTTTGAAAAAAGTCGAAATCTAAGCCTTGGAAAAGTCGATTCACAGTGGAAGCCAACCAATGAAACAGATGACTTCTGAGAAAATCGTTCTTGAAGAAAGTCGAACCCTTTTTTCAAGAAAGTTGAACTCCAGGGGAGTGATCTCTGGGCGGGATTCCTTGGCTCTTCTTGAAAAAAGTCGAAGAGTTTTTGTCGTGAGTATCTTTGAATCACAGACGGCGCCAAATGATGAGGGTGGAACCCGATCATTGCTCGACGATGCTTCCAATGCAACAAGCGCTAGGCGGGGAACTCCGTAGGGAAATCAGACCGGACTCAGTTTCTCAGAGCTTTGCTTCGTTGGGACTTCTCTACACTGAATGACTTGCCCAAATGAATGAGTGGTTCCCTCTATTTATAAAACTTTTTATGGGGGTAATCTGGTCATTTGAGCCGTAATCGCCTAACTGGCTAACTGTCCATATCTGGTTCCAAGTCGACTTTTTGGGATCGACTTTCTTGGAGTTTAACTTTTTTAGAGTTCGACTTCTGGGAAAGTCGAACTATGGGAAAGTCGATCTTCCCAAGAGTTGACTTGGAACCTCTCCCAAACCTATATGGGTACCTTAATTCATCTTGGGCTATCTGAATCTCTAGTTGCTGGTGTGTTGTGACTAAATTCGGGATACTGTATCACTAATATGGATGAAGATGTGAGACAATATAGGTTATTATGGAAACGTATGAAGTGGTCTGGAGAAGTTATACATAATCCTTTTATTGACTGGCTTGATTATATTTCCAATGGCAGTATGGTGGGAATTTCGATCTAAACACTTCTCCAAAGCCTAAGAACTATCTGTGGGAGCACGATAATGAAAACTTACCAGAGTGGGATGGTAGGTTTGAAGAAGATTTTGATGAGGATACTCAGGTGAATGGAGGAATTTATGGAGTTATAGTGATGATGAGGCTGATGATGATTGGTCTCTGAAGATGTTAGGTATAACTGTGCAGAATGATATTGGTTGTGATAATATGAAGTGAACATGTAGGTCAATGAACAGATCTAACTTTGAAAAAATAGAACTTTTGAAAGAAAAAACTAATCCTTTTTGGTAGACAAGAGATTATCACAAGCTAGTTTTATCTTATGTATGTTCTTTTATTTTGTTGGTATTTTGCAGGTCAAAGACTCTTAGACTCTAATACCATGTTAGGATTTATAACTCGTGTTATATGATTATTAACGGTAACAAATATATTAAATTACTAGAATTGATTAGTATGTTTGATCAGATATTTAAATTGTTGATGACATCCGATGTGTAGTAGTCAGATGTGTTATAAACATATAATGTATGTGTAGATATAAATGATATTACTGTAGGTGATCCGCAAGTCGGGAACTGAGGCACCGAAAGTATGGATCTGAAGATACTGAGAACAAGAGCAAAGAGCACCAAATTACACAGGAAGATTAACTCAACTGACCTGTTACAATAACTATTAACGTTTCTGAAAGTCCAAAGTTTAAGTCTCGTTGTTTACGAAATTTTCATTAACCTTTCATTACAATGTAACCAACTGACATATTATGTGACTTTGTTATATCACCGAAAGGTAGACATTTTTAGAAGTGAAAATATACCATCCGGTATAAAATACAATTCACCAAATTAATTAGCAAATTAAGAGCTAGTTGTAAATTAAAATTTTGCAATGATTCATATTATCCTTTTTCAGATATCAACTTCTCTCAAATTCCCTCGAAAATCAAATCTTGTGTTTATGTAGAATCTTTATTGAATTTTAACCCAAATCCAACGGGAAATTCAGGAGTGTGCAAAAGATGATCAATCCCCAACTGAGATCCACGTTTTAACCAAGGTATCGGTAAAACACCTTCAAAATCATAATCACCAAATATAACATCAGCAATCCCACTTCCTCCTTCACTTCCCGGTAACCATGCTGCAACAAGACCATCAACATTGTGTATCAACTGTGAATCCAGACCTAGACTCCTTCCTGATATCAAAATTGCTAACGTTGGGACCCATTTTGATACCAAGTTAATTATATCAGCACCACCAAGAGGGATGTCATTAAGGTGAGACCTATCTCCTAAGGATTCTGCATAAGGTTCCTCACCAACTGCAACAACTGCATATGAGAATTCTCCACCTGCAGTGAAGGTTGATTCAGACGGCCGTTCCTCATAGATCACTTCACAATTCTCTCCTACCGTATGCTTTATAGCTTCTAAGATACTTGTTCCTGCAACACGAATAAGGAAACATCAATTCATTTAAGGGTTTGAACTATTTTTGTAAAAAGTCACTAGACCCACTTTGAAAGATCAATTAATGATGCTAAACATGTCATATTTTGCTAACAGTTCTAAATGATTGGAAAAAGAAATATGCTAAAATATGCACCAAAGTTGGCAACCAAGTAGTGTTGAAAGGTAAAAACTTTTGAGTAATAGTGTAATACAACATAACTCATCTAATATATCATCAAATCGATTCAAAATAGATAGATAGACACACACTCAAATCTTGAACCTTAAGAGTCATAAGGCTAGTGCGTTGAGTTAAGCTAATTCCCCAATGTTTAAAAAAAAGGTCATACGATTGATATGATTTGCATCCCTTGCAAGAAATAAGATGGTTTTTTTTGCAAATATTCGAGACTTTGATATGGAAATGTTTAAACTCTTATTGCTTGTATCACACAAGTAGACTTTTACTGCGAGAAAAAATGACTGCATAATGAAAATAATTTTTTTACAGAGGAAATCTATTGAAAATGGTAAAACCCATGGGTGATATACTAGAGCTTACCTAATATACATCACTAACTAATTGGAATAGAACTCATGACCTCATTCTAATTTGAGTATCATAAGAACCTTGCGTTATTAACTCTTGATTGTGAAAAATTAAATAATTGTGGTTAAAATTAAAAATAAAGGAGGCAATTAACAACCTTTTGTAATATTTCCCTTCCCACCATACCACATTATAGTCCATCCTCCACATTGATATCCAATATCATCAGCATGTGTTCCTGCAACAAGTATTCTTCTTGAATTCCTATCAAGTGGTAAAATAGGGTCCTTACGATCTTTTCCGTTCTTCAACAGAACAAGAGACTTTCGAACGGCTTCACGTGCAAGATGCCGATGTTCCTGTAATCAATCCTCTATAAACAATCCATAAGTTTTCGTGTATATGCATATATAATTTTCAATTTTTATGTTTACCTTGCAACCAATGTAATTAAGTAATGATCGATCAGAGAACGGGTGTTCAAACAGCCCAGCTATAAATTTGACCCTTAGTATTCTTTCAACTGCATCATTGATTCTGGTGAGAGGTATCTCCCCAGATTCCACCAGATATATCAAATCTTTGATGAACTGATCATATCTGAAGGGTATCATGATCTGCATATTAAAAAAAAAGATTCAAATTCAAAAAGTGATATCAAGATCTAAATTTTGTACAAATGTAGAATTCTAGAAGCATATTAACCATATCGATTCCAGCGTTGATTGATGCAGAAATGCAGTAACGATAGTTCGACCCATGTGGATTTGATAGCCTATCTATTCCTTCCCAATCTGATACCACAAATCCCTGCAAACAACATATGACAGATTTTGAATATTCAAACCAATATCAATAAAGATTGAAAATTCATCCTCATCTTACCTTGAAATCCAACTTCTCTTTGAGGATTTCTGTGATAAGAAAGCGGTCGGAGTGAAGCTTGCTTCGATTTCAACTGGAATAAGAGACCATGATTGTAGAAACACCTTGAGCCAGACAATTCAAGTAAGGCAGAATATGAACTCTCTCAAGTTCTTCAAACGAACATCGAGTATCCCCTTCATTGGTTCCTCTATGTGTGCCTCCATCCCCAACAAAATGTTTGGCACAGGCGATAACATTAGTTCTGCAAACAAGTAAAAGGATGCAGCATGTGATCTGATTGCAGAATTTGAGCTTTTTCTTTAGCTTCCAGCAAGAAATCGGTATCCAATATTTGAGCTATTTGTTCACCTTCCATGAAGAAATGGGTATCCAATTGGGTGTTCCTCAGGCTGTGTACCTTGCAGACCGGAGACAATGGATGATGCCATATTGCAAACAATCTTTGGATCTTCACCATAGCTCTCATAACATCTTCCCCATCTGGAATCCTTGCACACCGCAACACATGGAGCAAACGCCCATTGAATGCCAGTTGCTCGAACTTCCAGAGCAGTCGCAACGCCAATTCTCCTGACCAATTCTCCGGACCTTGTGGCGCCGAGGGCAATATTGTGTGGAAAAATGGTGGAACCGTAGACGTTATTATGGCCATGAACAGCGTCAGTACCGTATATGATCGGAACGGAAAGACGAGAATTCAACGCATGTTTCTGAAAGCCGTCGACCATATCCGCCCAATCTTCCGGAGTGGAATTCTCCATGGGCACACTCCCTCCTCCATTCAACACGCTTCCTGGTTCAATTCGATCGAACAAACAGACCTTCCGATGATGATCCAATGCCGATAACAAAAGAAGAAGAAGAAGAAATTAGGTACCGATGGATAGACGAGTGAGAGCGTTTTCGGAAGCAACGGATCTCTCGATCTGCGCCATCTGTGCCACCTTCTCCGGCAAAGTCATGCGTGAGAGGAGATCCTCCACTCTTGATTCCACATCCTCGTTGGGATCTTGGTACCTCATTCAGACGATCGATCTTCTGCAATGAGATTTCTGGTTGTTGCAGACTTTTTTGCAGTCTGTACAAACAGGATAGGGTGGTGATGACTGGTGACTGGTGACTGGTGGTGCTATTATTGCAGAGTGGGTATTAAATTATGGGCAAATTATATCGCAGTCCAATTTTATTGGATTTATTAAAAAAACAACCCGTTGTTATTAATTTTTTTATTAATTTACTTTTAGCATTAATTAAATTCTATTTTGACCACTTTATTTTACCTTGTACATGGTCTTTAGCCATGCGTCGTCCCTCGTTCAGTGCCTGTGTGATTTTTTTGAAGCCGATAACCACCGTGTTTATGTATTCCATTGTCCAATGGAGGCTCCAACCGTTGGAATTTGGCGTTGTCTTACTGCTTGAGAATTCCATTCTCTCTGTTTGCTACAAGTAGATCGCGAATCGCAACGAGCTCATTTTGAGCAGAAGTGATTTCAAGTAATTTATTTATTTTACATTATTTTGAGCAGAAGTGATGTTTTGGAAATTTGGAATGGTAAATGATATTAATACTTAATTTCAAATTTTACAATCTGAAAAACAATTGTTAATAATAAAATTGATGAAGTAAGATCGAAATCTTATGCCAAACAGTGGCAGGTCGAAGATATTTATGTAGAGAGGGATGAAGTAGGCGACTTCGATGAATCGCTTTGAAATGAGACCATTGTGACAAAGATTTAAACTGGGGACGAATCATTAGATGGGAATTACAATCCAATTAGATGATTGGTAGTATCGTAGTTATAGAATGGATCATTGGATCTAAAGACAAAGTATTCATACATAAAGAATTAAAGACTTAAGGCAAACGAATAGTTTTCAAACATTTGGCTAAGATGTTGATTTTAACAATTTACAAACAAAATTGAAAATAAGAACCAAAGCTTGCTGCTTATTGGAATGATAAAACAAGTAATTAAATAGAAAGAGAGAAAAAGAAGGATCTCAATCAGTAGGAAACAAAGGAATCACAGAGGCAGGATAATCATTTCTTCTTCCGGCAAGTGAGTAATAGGCAAGTATCTGCGCTGGCTGGTCAAAAACTCTAACATTATCAACAAAAATCGGTCGTGGAGGAATGAATTCGATGTTCCAATATGGACGAACCATCGCAAGAAGATCGGTGCCATTAGGTGATCCATTATATCCTTGGACCCAGATGTACCTCATCGAAGTAAGCTTCATGACAGCAAGAGCCAATGCACGTTCGCTGAAGCAACATCCTCTTAACTCCAGCTTCTGTAAACTTGGGCAGCCTTCGGAAAAGCGGAGAAGCCCAGCATCACTCTCTCCGACATAGCCCAGAAGCATCCATCTTACATTGGTACTGTACTGTCCAATGTATCCCAAACCAACATCCGTAAGACCGCCCTGTCTTAGGTAGAGAGCAAATCTCCTCAACTTTGTGCAGCCAATCAATAAAGCCCGTACACCATTGTCAAGTGGCAAATCTGTTATGTTGTCTTCATTCTCGAGCAAGACTAGACGAAAGTCACAGAGATTTTTGCTGTATGTCCCGAGATCTTGCAGTGCACCGTTTGTGATGTCAGATGCGTAGACTGCTAGATATTCAAGTTGAGGACAGCCTCGGGCTAATGTTGATAAGCCTATTTGTGTCACCAAACCTTGTTCATCCTCGAGTCCTTGCTCATCATCCCCTCTTTCTATCCTCAATCTCTTCAAACTCTTGCATCTCTGAGCCAATATTTCCAACCCTCGATCTCCAATAACATTCCTAACCTGCATCATAAATTAACAAAAATCAAAATAAACAAACAAACACACATAAAATGATATAAACAGTCCATTTAATATTTAGTTCTCACACACAAAGAGAAAGACGCACCTCAAGAACTTCTAATTTGGAGCATTGTTGGATTAGCTGGCAATGATCTTCGGTGCTTAGAAAAGTGTACTGAAGATCTAACTTCTTCAGTGCAGCCGCATAGGGAAATATCACATGCATCTCATTTTTACCCATGTAACTCAAACATAGACGACATAGTTTTGGAGGAAACTTTACTTTATCGTACCTTGTAATTTCGCCCACTTGATCATTGAAAGAACCACCACCAAATTCTTCTAATGATGTGGCGATACGGTAAAAATCTATCATGTCAGAAACATCAGCATCACTGATTTTTAAGGAGACCAAATTACGACAGTTTCTGGCAATCAATTCAAGATAATCACAATTAACATCTTTTAACTCTGTCATGTAAAAGTTTAATGTCTCGAGAACGGAGTTGTGCACAGCAAGCTCGTTCAGCCACTGCCCGTCGTTTTCTATGATGATGCTTTCTTCCAAAAATAAGGTCTTTAAGGTTCTGCAAAAAAATAAAAGAAAAAAAATCAATTAATAATCTAATGGAGAGAATTAGAGAGAAAACAAACAAACCAAATGGAATTAAAAAAAAGATACCTGCAAGACTGAGCAACTCTTGAAAGTCCATCAGTAGAAAATCCAGAGCATTTATCCATCTTGAGAGCGACAAGCTTGGTTCCTCGAGCTTGTATCAAAACATTAAGATTTTCATCTGTGACAATCATTCTTCGAAAATGAATAGATTTCAAACACTCAAAAGCATCACGAGGTGGATTGGATCTATTCTCAGAAACATCCAATGTCCTGGTAGCAATCTCGTTGATCCAAGGTCCAGCATATCCACCCCAATCCTCGGGTATAAGATTAAACATGGCAGCTCTTGGTTTACCCTTCAACTTGATAGATTCCAAATTAGGAAACCTTTGAGTTAATCTGTGGGGACTAGTTGAGTAACACAGAGCTATTGTGATGTGTTTCCTAGTTTCAGCATCTAAGTTGTACCATCTTTTACACACCAAAGACATGGCATCTCTACTCCAAGGATCCTCTATGTGATTCATGATGAGATGCAAAGCGGTATCAGGTATGATTCCGCGGAAACTAGGCATTCTACTAAAACTGTTGTACTCCATTTTTAAGGAGCAACCCAAAAGTCAAACAAATACACAAATAAACACAAACTTGCAGAAATCCATCCAACAAACACCGACGAAGAAGAAACCAAGCAACAACAAAAGAAAATCTAGATTCTAAATAACTGGAATAAGCTAGTAGCAAACGAAAAAACAGATGGAATCTAGAACCAGATCGAAGAAGATCGATTATACTTGAAATCACAAGACTAGAGCAGAACCCACGACCATTGACCAACAACCAACATCACCGACGAATCACGAAGAGCTCCTCCTTCTCCCCGTCGCCGCCGCAGAGAAGAGATGGGAGATGTAGCAAAAAAATAATAGGGTTTTGGATTCCCAACAACTCTCTAAAACGCAACACTCCAGTTTCCACTGTTTTCAGAAAGAAAAGGTGATAAGATGTGAGTTATGACGCAGGCACGATTTTTCTTATCCTATTCTATCCGATTTAAACCAATCATCAATGAACTCCCACATCTACAGTACCTGTCTTTTTTTTTGGGAGGGGGGGGGTCCATTTGAAAATGTCAACAAAGAACTTAAATCAAATCGACATCTAAAATCGAAAATAGGTTTCATATAAAATCTTATCCATCTTATTTATTTTATTTGCAAAAAACTTATATATCTTAAAATTCCTTTTATTTTTTTCTCAATGACCATGGATCGGGTAGAAACCCAAAAAGGTGAAAAGATATTATATTTGAGGTCCATTAAAAAATAAAATTCCGACTCACCCAAAAACATAGAAGGTAAAGAAACCCAAATTCTGACTCATATCCATAAGAGTATTTATCTCTTAAGAGAATGACTTTTTTTGAAAGTAAAAACGATAAAAGTAATCACTTGCATGTAATGGATGGAAAGATGATGGTAGGGTTTTTTCTAAAAAAAGGGAAAAGATGTCAGGAGTTAGCACACCAAGGTTTTTTCGCCCCCATTGTCCAGGAGTCCAAGACCTACTGCGCGAGAACTATGAGACATAATTCGTTTTAGGAAATATCGAATCAGTCCTCAAAGACGTCATTATTTGCCATTAAATAAGAATTCACGTGACACGATATTCAAATTTTTTTTTGAAAGTAATGATATTAAAATTGGTCTCAGGTGAAGACTTAGGATGGGTAAGTTCAGGATAAATGTACACCGATTGCATTTATATCCATTGCTATTGACTTCATTCATGTCCACTGTAAATTTTCTGAAGCTCTGCATTTAATTTAAAAATATCATATCGATATCAATCAGCAGCGAATGTAGAAGAGCTTCGAGGACTTGAACCCCCAACACAAAAATAAAAAAAATTCTTATAGATATAGATAATTATTCCACGTCATCGTTTAATATATTAATATAATAATATAATATAATAACTTATACAATATATAATAACTTATATTATATTTTATAATATATATTGTAATATAGATATAGATAACTTATATTATATTATAAAATATTTTTGAAATATATATTGTAATATAGATATATATTATACAATATATATAACTTATATATATTATATTTTTATAATATTTTTTATAATATTATAATATATATTGTAATATAGATATAGATAACTTATTTTATATTTTATATTATAAAATATAATATAATAATACAATATATAATATCTTGTAATATAATATAATATTATATTTTATAATACAATATAAGATATAATAATATTTTATTTTTATAATATAAAATATTTTTAAAATATTTTGTTTATAAATCATTATCCTATTAATAATTAATTAATTATTATATTTACTATAATTTTCCATAACTATCTACATTTATGAATTTAGAAATTTCGTTTTTTTATTCCTCCTCTTCTTCTTCCATCTTCACACCATTTATTTAATTTTTGACTTCTTTTTCTCTATTTCACGTAATTTCGTGACCATAGTTTCATACAAAGAAAAAGAATAAAAGTATTTTTTGTCTACATTTTTTATTGTTACATTTGTTATTAATTATTTACATTTTTTTTTACATAGATAATCAATGAATAAATTTGTGATCAAAAGACCTAAAATAAATCAACAAATTTCAACTTCATCGTTCAATCCAATCAACTTCATCGATCATTCGATGTAAGTAAATTATCTTCAAATCGTATGAGTGATGTTTGGTTGAATGATATTTTAGTAACATATGTTGAAAAAAATTTATTTTATAGTGTTAGTAATAATGATATTATGTATCGGTACCAAAATATGACATTTCGTTGATCGAGAATAATTGGATTGAATTTTTTTTTTGAATTTTATTAAATGATTTAAAATTAACCCATAGAGAAGAAAAAAAATTCTGGATTCGCTGCTGATCTCAATGATGATATCATTTAAGACACTTATGATATCAGTTCTGTGCTTTGTTTTCCGATCTTAAATTTTAATTTCGATGTGACGACCATTTTTTGGGTCAACCAATTAAATTCTGGTCAGCCAATATGTGCTAAACATATCGGACCCTTACATCTTCCATCTTACAGCCACGGTGATCTGTCATCCACTTGTAAGTGCCTCGTCCTCAAAGTTTGTTAAATTCCAAGGATTTATATGTAATTTTATAAGGGATTAAATGTAATTTTACATTATATTAATATTTTTTAAGAGTTAAATTATAAATTTCACATAATAGAGTGCACAATTTGATTAATAACATCATTAATAACTAAACCGTGACATCCTTAATAGCTAATCACAAGTCTACTACTCTACCACATTCCTACCTTGCTATTTACCTAGCTATCTATCTATGCAGTTCGTCTTGTCTAGCTACTTAAACTCCCTATTTTAGTGAACCCATGCATTGCATCCGTTTTTAACAATCAAACCAAGACCATCGTCTTTTACCTTCTACCGTCTTCTACCTTCTACCGTCTTTTCCCTTCTACCGCGCGTCTTCTACCAATACCAAAGTCTTTAACCCATTACCACCTTAAACCCCTTTCCTCAACTTTCTACAACCGTTCTTACACTCTTCTTTCTATTTTCAATCTGTCTTTCCTAGTTACTGCTTAAAGGAATTCAAAAAGAATTCATAATTTAAAGGTTAATTGAGTTTTAAAAGAGTTAAGACAGATCTCTAAATGATCTGTAAATTAACTGTCCAAACTCACAGGACCTAAATAAAATTATCCATACTTATAAAACTATTTGCTAATTGTTTATTAAGTTTTACTGTGCAGATAAAATGACCAAGACTCAAAGAAAGGATTCAATGAAGTCGAGGGTCATCTCTGCAAAAGTTTCAATACTTTCATTTGGGCTAATAATAAACGAATGGGCTTAGTCTTGTTGTATTTGGTCCATTTGTAAAATATAGTTAATTAATCTGTTTTGTAATTTAGTATAAATAAAACAGATTAGTCTTGTAATTAAGCATTGAAAATTAATGAAATCATCTTTCATAATTACATTGTGAATTAACGGCTATCTTGCGTTAGTTAGCCTAAGTTTCTTCCCTCTTTCTTCTCTTCCCCTGCGCCTGCCAATTCCGGCAGAACCAGTGTTCAATTAGCTCCCCGTCGGCGCGCAATCACCGGCGTCGATATTCTAACATGGTATCAGTAGGTAACGACGTTGACCTAGATACAAATTCCGCATTTGTAAACCACTCTGGCAGTGAAGAAGAGTCTCAAGAATCTTCAGCAAGAGCGTTTAAGTATGCAACGACTTCATCTGAAGAGGACAACAAATTTTTTAGAGCTACAAGAAGAAGGAGAAGGAGATCAGTGAATAAAAGAGAAAGAACAAAGTATGTAAAGCAAGAAATTTCCAGAAAATCACCATTTTTCTTATCAGCTGGAGATCATCCAGGAGCTCAAATGGTCTCAGACAAGCTAACTGGTGAAGCCAATTACGTTGCCTGGGCCAATTCTATGAAGCTGTCATTGGTCTCAAGGAAGAAGACAGCATTCATAAATGGCAAAATTAAAAAGCCAATAGAAGAGACAGGAGATGATTTTGAAGACTGGGAGATGGTGAATGGACTGGTGCTATCTTGGATCATCAATGGGGTAAGTCCTCAAATTGCATCCACTTTAATTCATACTGAAACTGCTTATGAAGCATGGGCTGAGCTTCAAGAAAGGTATAAACAGAAGAATGCCCCAAAAACAAGCCAACTAAGGTATGAAATTAATACCTTAAATCAAGCTAGCAGTTCTGTTTCAGTATATTTTGATAAATTTAAATCTCTGTGGGATCAGTACATAGAGATAGAAAAACCAGAGTGTAAATTTTGTACAATTTGTGCACCAATTTACACAAAGAAAATAGAGAAAGATAGGACTCATCAGTTCCTATTAGGCCTCAATGAGGATTTTATGACCATAAGAAGTCAAATCCTAGCCTATTCTGAACTACCCTCAATGAACCAAGTTTTTTCACTAGTTATGCAAGAGGAAAAACAAAAATTAAACTTTAAAGAAAAGGTAGGGGGTAGTTCCACAGCTATGCTTGCTAAGAATAATGATAAAGATGAAAAGAAAGAAGAATTCAAGAAAAAAGGGGTATTTGGCAGAAATGGAAAGAAATTGGACACAAAATATTACTGTGATAATTGCAAATATTTTGGGCATGTTAGGGAGAACTGTTTTCATTTAGTAGGGTTCCCCAAAGATAAGAAGGACAAAAACAAGAAAAACAAAGATATTGCAAATCAAGCAAGTATCTCAGCAAATATGCCAAATCTCAACAGTGAGGAGATACTACTACTCAAGGATTTACTAAGTAAATCCACAGGTATGCATTTTTCTTTTTTTTCAAATAACTCAAATTATCTAAATAAATGGATAATTGACACTGGGGCATCTCAACACATGACTGGAAACCCTAATTTTTTTGATGACACTCCCAAAATGGAATACAATCATTTTGTGACCATTCCTAGTGGGGAAGTGTGTAAAGTTATATCAGTTGGAGATATAACAATTTCTGAAAATTTCATTCTTAAGAATGTGTTATACATTCCTCAATTTAAAGTGAATCTAATTTCAGTAAATAAAATAGCAAGTGATTCAAATCTAAATTTAAATTTTAATAAAAATGGATGTGATTTTCAGGAAAACAGGTTAGGGAAAGTGATTGGGCAGGGTGAGTGTAAAAATGGGCTCTACTTTCTCAAGCCTCAAATTGACTCTGCTAATTCATCCATAGACCTTGAGACTTGGCACAAGAGGCTAGGGCATACCTCAGCTGATAAAATGAGGATACTAATTGATACTGAAAGTATAAATGCTAAAAACAATTGTATTTTAAATTCTGAAATTAAAGAATGTAAAACAGTTTTGAATACTTCCATTTCAATAAATAAAAATCTTTCAAGTATTAAAAATAGTTGTCTTGTTTGCCCTCTTGCAAAACAGAATAAATTGAAATATAAGAAAAGTTTGTCTAAATCAAAGTTTTTATTTGATCTAATCCATATAGATATTTGGGGTAAATTCCCAATTATGACACATGATGGCTTTTCTTATTTTTTGACCATTGTGGAAGATCTAAGTAGAGTTACTTGGACCTTTCTCTTAAAAACAAAGGCCATGGCCTTAGAACAAATCAAATTGTTCATAGTTAGAGTTAAAAATCTTTTTAACAAAAATATCAAAATCATAAGGAGTGATAATGGAGGTGAATTCACCTCACAATCTTTTAAAAAAACTCTAGAGATATATGGTATAACTCATCAACTTACTTGCCCATATACACCTCAACAAAATGCAATTGTTGAGAGAAAACATAAGCATTTACTAGAGGTGGCTAGATCTCTACATTTTCAAGGAGAAATTCCCCTAATTTATTGGGGAGAGTGCATATTAACAGCTACTCATATAGTTAATAGAATTCCATCCAAAGTGTTAGAGAATAAAACTCCATATGAAATACTCAATAACAAAACACCCAATTATGACTCAATGAGAATTTTTGGATGTTTATGTTATGCAACAACTAATATTAGAGAACATAAGTTTTCTCAAAGAACATTCAAAGGAATATTCATGGGATATCCCTCTAATACCAAAGGCTATTTGGTATTAGACATAGAAACCAAAAAGTTTCATATTTCTAGAAATATAATTTTTAGAGAAAATATTTTTCCTTTTAAAGATAAGTTGTTCAAAGATCATCAAGATCAAGCACAAAATAACAAATCATATGAGAATGTATATAATAGTATCATATATAAATATTATGATTCTAAAATAAAAAACAAAAGCAAAACAGGATCTGAAAATAATCACTCTTCAAATGAAAAATCAGAATTTCAAACATCTGAAAAATTAAAGATGTTGAACTCTGAAAATATAGATTCAGTCATGCCTGATTTATATAAAAAGAAGAGAAATAAAAATTCAGATCCCAAAGAAAATTCTAATTCTCAAAATGAAAAAGAAAATGAGTCAATTCAGACTCAAAATTCAGAAAAACAGCCTCAAAAATATCAAGATAACTTCAACTCTCTTGATACACATGAAAGAAACTCAGTAGAACAAAGACTACATGAGTTAGCTGAAAATAATCATCAGCTTAATGGCAATTCTTATACAAATATACAAAATCTGAATCAAACCCAAAATAATAGTCAAATATCTGATAAAAATGTTCAGACAAATCAAAAAGAGTTTAGCTCAAGTAATGAACAAACTCAAAACTTTAACCAAGAGGATTTAAGCATCTCTCTGGATACTAGCCAACTAGACAGAAACTCAAAAGAAAGAGCTTCTATTTTTTTAAACAATAATGCAGTCCAATATGATCTGGACAGCAATATTTTGGATAGTAACTCAAAAGAAAATAATAATTCAAAAGAATTCTCTTTAGAATCAAGAGAAGAGAATAATCTATCCAAAACTCATTCTCAAAACAAAAATCTAAACAGAAACTCAAAAGAAATTCATTTTGAGAAAACAAACAAAGATGCTCTGGACACCCAAATAGGTGATCTGAATATCAATCAAAGAAACTCAAATACTCTGGCCACTCTAAATAGTTCAGAACAAAATTCTTCTGAAATTTTAGAAGCCAATAAACAAAATACAATCCAACAAGAGAATAATTCAAGTTCTCTAGACAGTCAATTAGGAAATAAGTCATCCCAAAACAAAACAAATCAGAAAGTTAGTTTTCATGGTAGGAAAATAATTAAATCAAAACATCTTCAAGACTACTATCTTGAAAATGAAAAAGATTATCATGAGCCAAAATATCCCATGAGCAATTATGTATCCTATCATAAAACTAGCAAACAGAAAAAATACTTTCTAAAACAAATAACAATACATGATGAACCCAACTCTTTTGAAGAAGCTTCAAAAGACCCAAATTGGGTTGATGCAATGCAAAAAGAGATGAAAGCTCTTAATGAAAACAACACATGGACTCTAGATGAGCTTCCAAAGAATAGAAAATCCATAGGATCAAAATGGATTTATAAAATAAAATACAAACCAAATGGGGATATAGAGAGGTATAAAGCAAGGCTAGTAGCCAAAGGCTTTACCCAAAAAGAAAGTTTTGACTTTTTTGAAACTTTTGCACCAGTGGTTAAGATGGTCACAATTAAAACAATAATAGCTATAGCAGCTATGAAAAAATGGAATTTATATCAACTAGATGTAAATAATGCCTTTCTTCATGGTGATTTACATGAAGAGGTTTATCTAAGACCACCACAAGGTCTTCTAAGCAAAGAAGATAAAAGAGTGTGTAAACTAAACAAATCACTCTATGGGCTGAAGCAAGCTTCAAGGAGTTGGTTTGAGAAATTAAGAGGGGTCCTTTTGGATATGGATTTCATTCAAGCTAAATCTGATTACTCTCTATTCATAAGAGAGAAAAATCAGAATATATCATATCTCATAGTATATGTAGATGACATTATCATAACTGGGAATAATGAATTAGAAATTTCCATAATTAAAGTACAGCTAGAGAACAAATTTAAACTAAAAGACCTAGGAAAACTAAGTTATTTTCTGGGGATTGAGGTCTCATACTCTGAAGAAGGAATATACCTCTCACAAAGGAAATATGCTTTAGGAATTTTAGAGGAGTGTGGTTTTTCAGGAGCAAAACCCTCCTTGATACCTATGGAAAGGCATATAGACCTTAAAAATGATAAGTCATCAAAAATTCAAAATCCAACTTTTTACAAGAAAATTGTAGGAAAACTTATATATTTAAACATAACAAGACCAGATATAAGCTTTCCAGTAAATTGGTTAAGCCAATTTATGCATGAGCCAGAAGAAGTGCATCTTCAAGCTTTGTTCAAGCTAGTTAGATACATTAAAAATGCACCTGGTCAGGGTTTAATATATAACAAAAGGCAAGATATGGCCTTACAAGCATATTGTGATGCTGATTGGGCATCTTGCCAAATAAGTAGAAAATCCTTAACAGGTTTTTGTATAATGTTGGGGGATTCTTTGATCTCATGGAAAACTAAGAAACAAGTCACAGTGGCTAGGTCATCTTGTGAAGCTGAATACAGAGCAATAGCTCAAACCACATGTGAAATCACATGGATTCATCAACTAATGAATGAGTTAAAAGTTAAAATAAGAACACCAACTGAAATTTTTTGTGATAACAAATCTGCCATATACTTGGCAAATAATCCTGTTTTTCATGAGAGAAATAAGCATATAGAAATAGATTGTCATTTCATAAGGGAAATGATAAATCAAGGCAAAATATTCATAAAACAAGTTAGAACTAAATTCCAATTAGCAGATTTTTTAACTAAAGCTCTAGGAGACAGAGAAATAATGAATTCTCACTCCAAGCTTGGAATAATTAATATATATTCCAAGGCTTGAGGGGGGAGTAAAGGAATTCAAAGAGAATTCATAATTTAAAGGTTAATTGAGTTTTAAAAGAGTTAAGACAGATCTCTAAATGATCTGTAAATTAACTGTCCAAACTCACAGGACCTAAATAAAATTATCCATACTTATAAAACTATTTGCTAATTGTTTATTAAGTTTTACTGTGCAGATAAAATGACCAAGACTCAAAGAAAGGATTCAATGAAGTCAAGGGTCATCTCTGCAAAAGTTTCAATAATTGCAATTGGGCTAATAATAAACGAATGTATTCAATTGGGCTTAGTCTGTGTTACATTCGGTCCGTTAGTAAAATAGAGTTAATTAATCTGTTGTAATTTAGTATAAATAAAACAGATTAGTCTTGTAATCATTCATTGAAAATTAATGAAATAATCTTTTCATAATTACATTCAAACTAACGGCTATCTTGCGTTAGTTAGCCTAAGTTCTTCCCTCTTTCTCCTCTTCCCCTGCGCCTGCCAATTCCGGCAGAATCTGTGCTCAATTAGCTCCCCGTCGGCGCGCAATCACCGGCGTCGATATTCTAACAGAAGTGAATGGAAACGGAACCGGGAGGTTTGAATTTTGAATTTCTTCTTCACTTTTTCGTTTTGAAATAAAAATAAGTATATAACTATTTGTTACTACTATTATTGTTATTATTCTTTGCTTCTTGAATTGGAAATAATAAAAGTAAATTAATCACATGATCTAGATTCTAATATGTTTTTAGTAAGAAAACAAAAAGAAATTGTAGGAAAACCTTTAGTGCTCAGATCACCTTTAGTCTACGTAGATGATGATAAGGTGTTTCATACTCTACATGACTTGTACTACGCTACAGTATGAGAGGTATCTTTTGACAAGTAGGAGAGGCATCTTTTGTTTAACAGAAATGACTACTTTTGTTTTCTCCATGTGTTTAAATTTTTCAATGGTTGATGAAATCGTAGCTGTTATTAATATAGTTTTTCATTCAGTTAACCAAACCATGACACAAAATTGATCTAAAATAGTAAAATGTTTTTTATCCCAGCCTTCCCGAGTTCTTGATAGTTCACATCACTGTCTATGCATACACACTTGGTTAAATGTTTACCATTATTGGAAAACATAAAATTGAATCAATAGATATCATAACTTAAAAGTATTATGAAGTGAAAAAAGTTTTGCCCAAAATCAGATTGTGATGTAACTCCAAGTTTTTTAACAGTTTAACAGGTTTTTCCGATTTGGAAAAGAAATATAGTTTCAGATGAATGAAGTTGATGAGTGTGGATAGACATGGAAAAAAGTTGGGTCCACAATACTGCAATAATAAAAATCAACATGATGTCTTTCAGATCTTTAATTTTTTTTTTTCAAATGAAATTATCATTGGATGGATCATGGATGTGTGGATGGATAAAGAGGGAAATAGAACAAAAAATTCTCAGAATTAAATAAATTACAAATACATTATCTCTTGCCTTCATAATTAATATCACTCTGGAAGCTTTAGTCTGTCAAATAACACCAGGAAGCTTTGTTCTGGGACGATGTAAAGAAACCCAAGCTTTGTTCCTCTAATGCGCGTTCCTAAACCCTGGAAAGAAATTAAAAAAATCAATTTCATGTTAAATATGAGTAAGAAAATGTCATCACCATCCATCTGAAACTATATTTAACACTTCCCTAAAATGATGAGATTGATCAATCATTAAACGCCACGAAAATGAATGAAATATGGTAAATGAATTACTGCTAATGAGAGTGTTTTATTGAGTAAACCTTTCCATTAAGTTGTAGTAATTCCCCATCAACCCATTGAGGATTCCGGAATCCTGGTTCTGCTATTCGACCCTGACCCTTGTAACTTGAAATCTATAGGACCAATCAAACATTTTTTTTGTTTTGCAAACAGACGAACATTAAATTAATCACCTGAGAATTGTGTGTTCAAACTTCAAAGTAATTAATAAGGAAAGAAAAAAGTAATATACCACGCCAAGTTCCTCGGGGTAGATCCCACGGGTTGGACGACGACTCCCTTTGCCAATTTTAGCACGAAATGTAACCTGTGCCCATGTCAAAAAAGAGGGGGAAATGGAGCGTTTAAAAATCAAGAACCAAAAATGCTAGAAAAATGGGTGAACTGATCTAATTTGAAGTGGTAATTAAAGACCTGTCCTGCAGGGACATTTAGATCCCCTGTTAACTTTACTGCTTCAACTTACTCAAAAAACTCCAACGTAGATCCGTTTGTAGTTTCATCTGCATTGTTCCAATGACCAAACTTTCGTTGTAATTGTACAACTTCAGCACCATAAGGACCAAAGGCTCCAACATATAAGCCTGCATGTTAATAAAAAAAATGATTATTATGTAAAAATATATCAAATTAACTTACCTTCAAATGGATCCAGACCACTGCTATCAGCATTGATCCTATTAAAGCTCATCGTCCCAGATATTCTGTTTCTTTGCTGAGCATGAGTTACTGCTAGCTTAATAATCTCCTTTACATCTCTAGCAACCTATGTAGAACAATCGATTAGAATTCAGTAAAAGAATAGGTTAAATAATTGTGTAAAATTAAATTCATGGTATATTTACACAACACTGATGGTCTCATAATCACTCATTTTAAAAGTTAAGAAAATGATAGAAGTGTAATCTACTTTGGGTGACATACCAAATCAAACATTACACAGACGATTTAAAATTGGTAAATTGCAAGTAAATTTGAGGTTGAAAGCATGAAACCCCATTCTCTGTGTGTTGAACAATGACGCTCTTTTAACCACCAATATATCAAGTGATTGCATAATTCCGTATAATTTTTTTTACAAACAGGAGTTAAGTTTTGTATATATAAAAGAGAGAAAATATTATTACCTTAGCAGGTGCTTTATCCACATTCAAAAATGCCTTTACAACCTCTGGTGGCATGAGTTCTGAAATTGCTTTTGCAGCAATAGCTGCAACTTTAGCTTTAGATTCTTTACTCAACCCAGTATTCGAATCAGTTTTTCTTCCAGGTATATGAAGCATGAAGCTATCCTTATCAACATCTTTAATTTCTGCTGGGATGCGGACATAAGTTTTGGATAGGATGTCTTCTCTATTATGAATTTTACCTCCAATATAAAACTTCAAGCTGGATTTTTTGCCACTTTCGATTGTATCATTATCATCACTTACAGGACCTGTCTCAAGTTGACTATTATCTATGTTAAAAGGCTCGTCTTCAGAACTGCTTGAACTGATAGTACTTACATCATCATCATTCTCATCGACGTCATCATCAGAAGCAGCAGAAGAAGAAACAACATTCTGAACTATGTACTCTGCTAATAATTCATCATCATCATTCAACCCTAAATGCTCCAATAATAATTCATCGATCTTAACTTCAGCAGACACATTAATGTTCAGTTCCTTATCTTTGAAACCAGGAATTCTATCTTTTAGAAAGCTTATCACACTTTTTATTCCTTCTTCAGTATCATCCTTTGTGTCAATATTATTTTTTTCTTCCGAGTCATTTGTACTTTGAAGGCTTTCGTCCACAGAAGATGTATTCTCGTCAACTGGTTTCGATGGAGTTGGAGAAAGCAAAAGAGACACTGATGAGGATGAGGATGAAAATTTAGAATTTTCTTTGGCAGGCTGCAAGAACACTGTGTTTAAAAGAAGCGGCATCAGAGCTAAGCAGATAGCACATATAAATTTCAATAACAATAAGATTCAATCAGTAAAGTTAGAGATTACAAAGGAATAAAGGATCAAGACCTGCATTGTGTATTTCCCATCATCATCCACTACTAAAAATATCTCAAACAATGGAGTTCCTAAAGACCCGGTAACAAGTTGCCTGAAAGGAAAATAGCATGTGAAGAACTGGGCAGTTTATAGAAGACAATTGGAAAATGAAATGAACTTGAAAAATGTAAATATAAGATTAAATAGAATCCATGTGTTACCTTGGACTGAATGTCCTTCCAACAAACCTTCCTACAGAAGGGGTTATTCGTATAATTCTTCCAAAAGAATCATCAGAATCTTTTGACCATCCAGCCCCACCATCCTACCAGGAGTTGAACGAATGCAATGAATATCGATGCTCCGGAAGAAAATTTTCTAGGATATTCCAGTCAGTGGACTAGTTTTTTTTTATGCAATTAAGCAGTAGACTGTAGTTTGAATAGTTTCTAATAAATAATAACAATACTACACCAAATTGAAAATAGTATAAAAAATTTTATGGATGTCCATGAGATGTGAACCTCCAACCTTTTGTGTCGGACAAAAAGGTTTTTACCACTACACCAAATAGTTGAGGACAAATAACAAAAATACAATAGACTAAATTTGACTGTTTTTATAAACAATTAAAATATTTCCCTTGATTCCTATTTTTTATTAAGATAAAGGGTAAAATTTTAATTTAATGAAAATTTTAAATTTAAGACACTTTGATATTCATTGATGATATAAAATAAGACCAGGTAATGTGTTTGAAACTCCAACTCGATTATATCAAACAATTAAATTTTAACCAAATAACAAAGCAGTTGCAGATAAAGAAGCTCAATTTTCACAATGAAAGATGAAAGATTTATTGCATCAGAATTTAAGATCGACCGGAAGAAAAAATGCCTCTGAAATAAATACTTTTATAACATGAGCTAAAATGCCATCTCCGAAAATTCACACTAACCTCAGCAGATTGAATGTGTTGTGCATAGTTACATGATTTTTTTGAATGTACAAAAAATACCGCAACAATAAACATTATACCAGTCCTCTTCCTGCAAGCTTACATAGTCTCGATACGTCATAGTAGCGTTCTTCATCTATAGCCGTCTGCAAATTGCAGAAATACAAGTTTTAGAATCAAACATGGATCGGTGCTATGATAATTAGAAAAAATACACAAACCTTCAATTCAGACATAACTTTTGACACAATATCCTTTGATTTTGCTTCGACGATGACTTTTTCAGTTTAGCCGCTTCCAAAAAATTCTCCTTCATAATAGCATCTTCAAGTTCAAGCTGATACCATACTCGTCAGCATTCAACAACATTAAATTAAAACAGAGTAGAATACCAAATAGACATGTTTGAAGTGTCTTAATGAATGTCCGATAAAATTAACAAGGTGAATGAATGGAATAATCGTGTGGTTTTGGGGGACAAAATAAAATTAGGGCAAAATAAAACCCTGATAAATCAGACCTGGATTTTAATGAAAAAAAATAAAAATAACAGAAATCGAATGAAATTACCTGTAGAACAGACGTTGAGGACTCGACCTTGTCGATCTCAAAGAAGTGCTGGCTCCACTTTTTCCAGTCCCAATCCTTGCTGCCGCTGTCACTAGCACCGCCACCGCTGCAGCAGCGAAGCAAGAACGTGCGAGAGTTGAGGGAAATTACAGTCAGACGTGGTCTAACCACTAGATGATGACTCCTCCACTGCGACGGCAATTGGAGAATTGATCCACCGACAGCCCATTCATTAGCCGCTGCCGAAGCCGCCATCTTTCCGATACGAGGAGGGATGTGGAATTGGATAAAGAGAGTAAATAATGACAGTAGTCAGACCTAAAACAGAAAAGAAAAGAAAAAACATAATGGCGGCAAATTTGGCGCTAAAATCAAACATGGTAAGTCTGTTCTCAATTTTAAAATTTAGTATAAAAAAGAAAGAAACTTCCAACTTTAACTTCAACTTCCGACGACCTCTCTTCATCTCTTCCGGCGACCTCCTCAGCAGCTCAACTTCCAGGTAAAATCTTCCTCATTCCTAAACCCTTTTTATATTGCTTCGATTCCCCATGCGTCGTCCATATCAAATGCATCATCCATAGGACGACGCAATCCTTTTCTTTGGCGATTCCAGCACCGGCGAGGTCGATTCGACCTCATCGGTGGGTGCTAGGTGAGTTCCCAGAACCTATGCGTGCAATCCTCTTCAAAACCTTCTCCAAAAGCTTACGTTGATCTTAATGGTTGTCGACAAACATGCGAGCTTCTCCATCTCAAGGAAATCATCCATGAACAGATCCATACGATTAGAGTTGCCGGCATCTTCCGACATGGACGTTGAATGACTTGCATGTCTGATGGGAAGAGTGATGACTTCTTCTGCTGCTATTCATAGTATTTTCGAAATCTCGAAGCTTGCTTGTTGTTTTGGCATGCATGTTTCTGGATTCTAGTTGACTCCTCACGTCGGACCAAAAAGCTATATATTATCAGATTAGAAGAGATATCGTGCCGCGATGGCGGCCATAGACGAACATCTATCGAGCATGGCAAATGCTGCTAGAGAAAAGGACAACTACACCAACGTAGTCGCTTGCACTGCACTTTTCTACGGCCACTGCAAGTCGGTGGAAGGCTGGCTAAGCAACAACCCCTAGCATACTTTCATCGATGAAGCAGAACGGCCGGCCGGGAATTACCGGAATTTGTGGAAGAAATGCCATTCAATGCGCTCAGGTTCAAGGGTGAACCTAACCCTCAGGCCGCAGGTTCACTGGTCCTACTAGAATCCAACATTTCGTCTCCAACATTTCATCATATTATTTTTAGGATTCATCTAATCTTTAATTTTTTTTTTATACTCTTTTTTTTTAGAATATCTTCTATTGTTTTTCTACTATATGATCCTTGAATATTAATTCTCATCCGGTTAATTGTTTTTCTTGCAGTTTATTATTATGGAAGATGTCATTGCTCAAATCATGTTGCATCAACGTCGTCCATCAGCAATTTCAAACATGATCGACGGTCATGTAAGTTTGTTTCTATCTTTCATTTTTGATTAATGCAGGATGAATTAGAAATCAAAAGGATTTTTTTTCCAAATTAAACTAAACCTCCGTTTAATTATTTTTCAACTTAATTATTTTTCTTCCAGTTCATAATAAATGGTGTCATTGCCCAAACCATGCTGTATCGACCTCGTCCATCGACAATTTCAAACATGATCAATGGTCATGTAAGTTTATTTTTATCTTTGATGATCAATGAATTAGAAATTAATTAAAAGGTTATTTTTTTTCAAATTAAATTAAACCTCTGTTTATTTTTCAACTTATTTTCCTTGCAGTTTATAATAGATGATGTCAATGTGAACCGTGTTTCAAACCATGCTCAAACCATGCCTCGTGCGAACCGTGTTCGACCAAGTGTTCATCATCCTCGCCATGATCGAAGAAGGAACCTAGTTAATGGTGGTGATCATCGTCATATGTTATCTGAAGAAATCATCTCAAAGAATCTTCGAAAATCCCAAGCTAACTCAAGCCAAGAAAATAACTCATGCTCGATTTGCCAAGAACAAATTCTACAAAATGAGACGATTGCTGTGTTGGATTGCGGTCATGATTATCACTTTGATTGCATAAAACAATGGTTGTTGAATCAAAACAAATGCCCCAACTGCAGAGCAATGGCTATAGTCATGTCATTTTGATTATTTTTATGTAATTTTGTTGTAAACAAACATCATATTCATTCTTTTCATATTTCTTTCTGATTTTATCTCAATGATGAGACACTTATTCACTCATTAACTTCCAACCCCTGGTTTCCCTTATATAGACTAGGTTTTAGGGATACTGAACTCGCGCCCCGTCTAGATTAGGACCCTCCAAGTTCACCATACTTAGACTTGTATATCGGTCGAATTCGGCTCAGGTACCAGGGTATCTGAATCCGTCCGCATAATATCCGAATAAGAAAATCCGAATCCGGATAATTTTTTATAAAAATTTTAAAATAAAATTATAAAAATATAAAATCACTTTTAATAAAGTTAATTAATCATTTTAAAATCCGGATATCCGGATATGCAGAAGTCAATTTATATTTATTCGAATATCCGAATCCCAAATTATCAACCGAATTCGGATTTTAACGACAGATATTGCAGATATCCGAATCTGTTCGGATAATTTTCGGATATCATTTTTGGTATCCGAATTTGGATCCCGAATCCGAAAATCCGAAAATCCGAATTCGCATGTCCGAAATCCGAATAAACATATTTGAGTGTCTATTCGTATTCGAAAACAGATACGAATACGGATTTCGGTATATCATTTACAAGCTTAACCATATTGCAACAACCTCTGGGTCGGACGCCCATGATCGCTACTTGTGCCCCACTGCGGCATGGGTTAGTGAGACTGCGACGCTGGTCCTTTGGGTCCAATGAGAGTAATTTTCAAGTGAGCCCATGGTGAGCCCAAAAACGCATGTTTAATCTGGATCGTCCATTCTTAATTTTTAATAGAATACCGAAAAAGTTTATTTTTAAAATGAATGGATCAGATTGGATGGACGGTTGTGAGACATTTTTAAAAATGAATGAACCAGATTGAATGACCGTTTTTTGACTCATTTGACATAGGCTTTCTATAACTTTCCTCTATAAATTTAAACAATGTTTCTTATGAGATACTCAAAATAAGATATTGATAAATCCATTATTTATAAGACATTTTATGGTTTACAATCATTATCCGTTTTTCGACTCTAAAATTTAATTTTGACCCGAGACCTGACGACTCAACCATATTTAGAGTCCGATCCGAGTCGACCTAAAGTCTGGCTAAGTCTAACTTGATTTTAATAGACTTTGTTATTGTTTTATAATTTTATAAGATTAGTTTCAGATGAGAACCCATCATTTGATGATTTTAGAGAAATTGATTTTAACAATTGATTTATTTTTAATCTTAACCCACATGGGGCCAAAGTAATTACTCGATATTATTGTCAAAATATTATTATTCATGATTAAATCAAGTAAATATATGATCAGAAATCTCATTTAGTTTTCAAATAATAAATTTTCACCTGAATTTCACCTTAATTTTATATATGAATTAACCAATAAACCAACCAATAACTTAAAGCTTAGAATGGGTCAAAATTCAATTAAAGGTAAAATTCTTGTTCATTCGGCTAAAAAATGTATGGTTTCTGATGATCATCGCCATAGGAAGCTTAATCTCCACGGTTTGAGCTCCTTATAAAAGTAAGAAACAACGATATATCAAGTCTCTTACAAAGTAGTGAACCGAAAGGTGATGACAGAGTTTTCCCTAAGAAAAGAAAAAGATGTCAGAAGCAAATCAAGATTTTTTCACCCAACCATTGTTTTACGCCCACTACGTAAAAACGATGTAGGCATACTCGTTCTAGAAATCAAATGTCAGTCATCAATGGTTGTGAAGATCTAAACGATCGCAAGATTACTTGATTGGACCAATACGGAAGGTGTGAGGTAGACTGCATGTGACATTGCCTCTTTTTTTGTTTTATAATAACTCGCTTACCTAATCGACTAAATGATGATTTTTAATTGATATTTGACGACGTTAAATTTTATTTAGAATTGAAAAATAAACATTATTCCAATACAAGGTTGAATTTAAAATCAGTTGACAAAAAAAAAGATAGAATAAAAAAAAAAATACTATACAATTATTCAATAAATTTATTATTTTCCGTCTTTTTTGATTATAAAGTATTAAATATAATAGAAAACCCATCTTAAAATTTATGCACATTATTTTCATTTCATATTTTTTTACTCTACCTATTTGTTTTTAAAATAAATAAAATCAAGTGTCCGAAAGTATGGTGGTTGGTGGAGAATCTGAGCAGATTATATTAATCATAATAATGCTTTAATCACCAATCAATTTTGACTTTCCACTACCATCTGCACTCAATTCCAAGTTCTCTGCTTCCTCAACCATTCCCCAAAAAGACGTGTTTCAATTTTCAACTAAAATCATGAGCGTGGTGGATCTAGGGTTACAGGATCTTCCATAATCAGTTGTTCTACTACCTACATCTAGATCTGGTCGGTCATGGGCTGGTTCAAGGCATCGAAATCGGCTTCGTCTTCAACATCGGAACCGTCGTCCAACAATTCGACTCCCACCTCAGCGTCTGGATCAGCGCACAACAGTTTCATATGGACGAGAGGCTTCGGTGGGAAGAAGGAGGATCAGATCCAGACGCGATTCTCCCCGCAGAGGAATTTAAAACAAGTTTTCGATGCAGATTTCCGGATGTACTTCCAGGGGGACCGTGGAGGGAGGAAGAATAAGAATAAGGATAAGGAAGCAGCGTCTTCTTCTTCACCGATTTCGAGGACGCCGAGTGGTTATAATGATGGTCTCTTGACGACTAGATCGGATTCCGCGGTGATGATGGTTCCAACGCATCCGTTGCCTTTGCCTGTCCCGGAGGCGGTCGGGGCGTCTTCCAGACGGCCTTCTTCGTCATCACGGTGGGTGGGAAACGGAGGCGGTGTATCTGGAGAGGAAGTTAAAGGAATTAAAAGAGAATTCAGAATTAAGAGGTTAATTGAGGGTTTAAAGAGTTAAGACAGATCTCTAAATGATCTGTAAATTAACTGTCTAAACTCATAGGACCTAAATGAAATTATCAATACTTATAAAACTATTTGCTAATTGTTTATTAAGTTTTACTGTGCAGATAAAATGACCAAGACTCAAAGAAAGGATTCAATGAAGTCAAGGGTCATCTCTGCAAAAGTTTCAATAATTGCAATTGGGCTAATAATAAACGAATGTATTCAATTGGGCTTAGTCTGTGTTACATTCGGTCCGTTAGTAAAATAGAGTTAATTAATCTGTTGTAATTTAGTATAAATAAAACAGATTAGTCTTGTAATCATTCATTGAAAATTAATGAAATAATCTTTTCATAATTACATTCAAACTAACGGCTATCTTGCGTTAGTTAGCCTAAGTTCTTCCCTCTTTCTCCTCTTCCCCTGCGCCTGCCAATTCCGGCAGAATCTGTGCTCAATTACGTTGCCTGGGCCAATTCTATGAAGCTGTCATTGGTCTCAAGGAAAAAGACAGCATTCATAAATGGCAAAATTAAAAAGCCAATAGAAGAGACAGGAGATGATTTTGAAGACTGGGAGATGGTGAACGGACTGGTGCTTTCTTGGATCATCAATGGGGTAAGTCCCCAAATTGCATCCACTTTGATTCATACTGAAACTGCATATGAAGCATGGGCTGAGCTTCAAGAAAGGTATAAACAGAAGAATGCCCCAAAAACAAGCCAGCTAAGGTATGAAATTAATACCTTAAATCAAGCTAGCAGTTCTGTTTCAGTATATTTTGATAAATTTAAATCTCTATGGGATCAATACATAGAGATAGAAAAACCTGAGTGTAAATTTTGCACAACTTGTGCACCAATTTACACAAAGAAGCTAGAGAAAGATAGGACTCATCAGTTCCTATTAGGCCTCAATGAGGATTTTATGACCATAAGGAGTCAAATCCTAGCCTATTCTGAATTACCCTCAATGAACCAAGTTTTTTCACTAGTTATGCAAGAGGAAAAACAAAAATTAAATTTTAAAGAAAAGGTAGGGGGTAGTTCTACAGCTATGCTTGCTAAGAATAATGATAAAGATGAAAAGAAAGAAGAATTCAAGAAAAAAGGGGTATATGGCAGAAATGGAAAGAAATTAGACACAAAATACTATTGTGATAATTGCAAGTATTTTGGACATGTTAGGGAGAACTGTTTCCATTTAGTAGGGTTCCCCAAAGATAAGAAGGATAAAAACAAGAAAAATATTGCAAATCAAGCAAGTATCTCAGCAAATATGCCAAATCTCAACAGTGAGGAGATACTACTACTCAAGGATTTACTAAGTAAATCCACAGGTATGCATTTTTCTTTTTTTTCAAATAACTCAAATTATTTAAATAAATGGATAATTGACACTGGGGCATCCCAACACATGACTGGAAATCCCATTTTTTTTGATAACACTCCCAAAATGGAATACAATCATTTTGTGACCATTCCTAGTGGGGAAGTGTGTAAAGTTATATCAGTTGGAGATATAATAATTTCTGAAAATTTCACTCTTAAGAATGTGTTATACATTCCACAATTTAAAGTGAATTTAATTTCAGTAAATAAAATAGCAAGTGATTCAGATCTAAATCTAAATTTTAATAAAAATGGATGTGATTTTCAGGAAAACAGGTTAGGGAAAGTGATTGGGCAGGGTGAGTGTAAAAATGGGCTCTACTTTCTCAAGCCTCAAATTGACTCTGCCAATTCATCCATAGACCTTGAGACTTGGCACAAGAGGCTAGGGCATACCTCAGCTGATAAAATGAGGATACTAATTGAGACTGAAAGCATAAATGCTAAAAACAATTGTATTTTAAATTCTGAAAATAAAGGTTGTAAAACAGTTTTGAATACTTCCATTTCAATAAATAAAAATCTTTCAAGTATTAAAAATAGTTGTCTTGTTTGCCCTCTTGCAAAACAGAATAAATTGAAATATAAGAAAAGCTTGTCTAAATCAAAGTCTTTATTTGATCTAATTCATATAGATATTTGGGGTAAATTCCCAATTATGACACATGATGGCTTTTCTTATTTTTTGACCATTGTGGAAGATCTAAGTAGGGTTACTTGGACTTTTCTTTTAAAAACAAAGGCCATGGCCCTAGAACAAATCAAATTGTTCATAGTTAGAGTTAAAAACCTTTTTAACAAAAATATCAAAATCATAAGGAGTGATAATGGAGGTGAATTCACCTCACAATCTTTTAAAAAAACTCTAGAAATATATGGAATAACTCATCAACTTACTTGCTCATATACACCTCAACAAAATGCAATTGTTGAAAGAAAACATAAGCATTTACTAGAGGTGGCTAGATCTCTACATTTTCAAGGAGAAATTCCCCTAATTTATTGGGGAGAGTGCATATTAACAGCTACTCATATAGTAAATAGAATTCCATCCAAAGTGTTAGAGAATAAAACTCCATATGAAATACTCAATAACAAAACACCCAATTATGACTCAATGAGAATTTTTGGATGTTTATGTTATGCAACAACTAATATTAGAGAACATAAGTTTTCTCAAAGAACATTCAAAGGAATATTCATAGGATATCCCTCTAATACCAAAGGTTATTTGGTATTAGACATAGAAACCAAAAAGTTTCATATTTCTAGAAATATAATTTTTAGAGAAAATATTTTTCCTTTTAAAGATAAGTTGTTCAAAGATCATCAAGATCAAGCACAAAACAACAAATCATATGAGAATGTATATAATAGTATCATATATAAATATTATGATTCTAAAATAAAAAACAAAAGCAAAACAGGATCTGAAAATAATCACTCTTCAAATGAAAAATCAGAATTTCAAACATCTGAAAAATTAAAGATGTTGAACTCTGAAAATATAGATTCAGTCATGCCTGATTTATATAAAAAGAAGAGAAATAAAAATTCAGATCCCAAAGAAAATTCTAATTCTCAAAATGAAAAAGAAAATGAGTCAATTCAGACTCAAAATTCAGAAAAACAGCCTCAAAAAGATCAAGATAACTTCAACTCTCTTGATACACATGAAAGAAACTCAGTAGAACAAAGACTACATGAGTTAGCTGAAAATAATCATCAGCTTAATAGCAATTCTTATACAAATACACAGAATCTAAATCAAACCCAAAATAATAGTCAAATGTCTGATAAAAATGTTCAGACAAATGAAAAAGAGTTTAGCTCAAGTAATGAACAAACTCAAAAATTTAACCAAGAGGATTTAAGCATCTCTCTGGACACTAGCCAACTAGACAGAAACTCAAAAGAAAGAGCTTCTATTTTTTTAAACAATAATGCAGTCCAATATGATCTGGACAGCAATATTTTGGATAGTAACTCAAAAGAAAATAATAATTCAAAAGAATTCTCTTTAGAATCAAGAGAAGAGAATAATCTATCCAAAACTCATTCTCAAAACAAAAATCTAAACAGAAACTCAAAAGAAATTCATTTTGAGAAAACAAACAAAGATGCTCTGGATACCCAAATAGGTGACCTGAATATCAATCAAAGAGACTCCCTTCTTCAACAGAACTCAAACAAAAATACTCTGGCCACTCTAAATAGTTCAGAACAAAATTCTTCTGAAATTTTAGAAGCCAATAAACAAAATACAATCCAACAAGAGAATAATTCAAGTTCTCTAGACAGTCAATTAGGAAATAAGTCATCCCAAAACAAAACAAATCAGAAAGTTAGTTTTCATGGTAGGAAAATAATTAAATCAAAACATCTTCAAGACTACTATCTTGAAAATGAAAAAGATTATCATGAGCCAAAATATCCCATGAGCAATTATGTATCCTATCATAAAACTAGCAAACAGAAAAAATACTTTCTAAAACAAATAACAATACATGATGAACCCAACTCTTTTGAAGAAGCTTCAAAAGACCCAAATTGGGTTGATGCAATGCAAAAAGAGATGAAAGCTCTTAATGAAAACAATACATGGACTCTAGATGAGCTTCCAAAGAATAGAAAATCCATAGGATCAAAATGGATTTATAAAATAAAATACAAACCAAATGGGGATATAGAGAGGTATAAAGCAAGGCTAGTAGCCAAAGGCTTTACCCAAAAAGAAGGTTTTGATTTCTTTGAAACTTTTGCACCAGTGGTTAAGATGGTCACAATTAAAACAATAATAGCTATAGCAGCTATGAAAAAATGGAATTTATATCAACTAGATGTAAATAATGCCTTTCTTCATGGTGATTTACATGAAGATGTTTATCTAAGACCACCACAAGGTCTTCTAAGCAAAGAAGATAAAAGAGTGTGTAAACTAAACAAATCACTCTATGGGCTGAAGCAAGCTTCAAGGAGTTGGTTTGAGAAATTAAGAGGGGTCCTTTTGGATATGGATTTCATTCAAGCTAAATCTGATTACTCTCTATTCATAAGAGAGAAAAATCAGAATATATCATATCTTATAGTATATGTAGATGACATTATCATAACTGGGAACAATGAATTAGAAATTTCCATAATTAAAGTACAGCTAGAGAACAAATTTAAACTAAAAGACCTAGGAATACTAAGTTATTTTCTAGGGATTGAGGTCTCATACTCTGAAAAAGGAATATACCTCTCACAAAGGAAATATGCTTTAGGAATTTTAGAGGAGTGTGGTTTCTCAGGAGCAAAACCCTCCTTGATACCTATGGAAAGGCATATAGACCTTAAAAATGATAAGTCATCAAAAATTCAAAATCCAACCTTTTACAGGAAAATTGTAGGAAAACTTATATATTTAAACATAACAAGACCAGATATAAGCTTTCCAGTAAATTGGTTAAGCCAATTTATGCATGAGCCAAAAGAAGTGCATCTTCAAGCTTTGTTCAAGCTAGTTAGATACATTAAAAATGCACCTGGTCAGGGTTTAATATATAACAAAAGGCAAGATATGGCCTTACAAGCATATTGTGATGCTGATTGGGCATCTTGCCAAATAAGTAGAAAATCCTTAACAGGTTTTTGTATAATGTTGGGGGATTCTTTGATCTCATGGAAAACTAAGAAACAAGTCACAGTGGCTAGGTCATCTTGTGAAGCTGAATACAGAGCAATAGCTCAAACCACATGTGAAATCACATGGATTCATCAACTAATGAATGAGTTAAAAGTTAAAATAAGAACACCAACTGAAATTTTTTGTGATAACAAATCTGCCATATACTTGGCAAATAATCCTGTTTTTCATGAGAGAACTAAGCATATAGAAATAGATTGTCATTTCATAAGGGAAATGATAAATCAAGGAAAGATCTTCATAAAACAAGTAGGAACTAAATTCCAATTAGCAGATTTTTTAACTAAAGCTCTAGGAGACAGAGAAATAATGAATTCTCACTCCAAGCTTGGAATAATTAATATATATTCCAAGGCTTGAGGGGGGAGTAAAGGAATTCAAAGAGAATTCATAATTTAAAGGTTAATTGAGTTTTAAAAGAGTTAAGACAGATCTCTAAATGATCTGTAAATTAACTGTCCAAACTCACAGGACCTAAATAAAATTATCCATACTTATAAAACTATTTGCTAATTGTTTATTAAGTTTTACTGTGCAGATAAAATGACCAAGACTCAAAGAAAGGATTCAATGAAGTCGAGGGTCATCTCTGCAAAAGTTTCAATACTTTCATTTGGGCTAATAATAAACGAATGGGCTTAGTCTTGTTGTATTTGGTCCATTTGTAAAATATAGTTAATTAATCTGTTTTGTAATTTAGTATAAATAAAACAGATTAGTCTTGTAATTAAGCATTGAAAATTAATGAAATCATCTTTCATAATTACATTGTGAATTAACGGCTATCTTGCGTTAGTTAGCCTAAGTTTCTTCCCTCTTTCTTCTCTTCCCCTGCGCCTGCCAATTCCGGCAGAACCAGTGTTCAATTAGCTCCCCGTCGGCGCGCAATCACCGGCGTCGATATTCTAACACTGCTAAGGTGGTGTCTATGTTCCAGTGTTCTGCGTTTTTCGTTCTGGTGGGTTCTGCGTTATGGTCTTCTACTGTTAAGGTGACTTTCATCGTCGTTGAAGTCGATTGATAGTTATGGGTTCCTCCTCCTGTTCAAGACTAACCTTTTATTATGCGTTCTGCGTTCTGCGTTTTTCAGTTTTAACAGGTTTGGCGTACACCACGTTGATCCTCTGAAGGATCACATTGTCTTTCCGTTGTACCAGAATTTTTTTAGATTTTGTCTTCTTGTGAAGGATCAACATTGTTCTTCCACGGTAATTTATTTTTATAAACACTCTAATCCAAGATTAATTTACTTGTAACTGATCAACATTGTTTTTGCCCCTTCTTTCACATTTTTTATATTTTTTCATTAGTTTATAATTTTTATTTATTTTTTCTTTCCTGAATTCTTGTTTATTCTTTTAATATTGTATTTTCTTCTTGTGGAAATCACAAATTAATGTGTTCAGCATTATAAACTTACGTAGCTTTTTTAAAAAGATTTCTGGTTGAACTTATGTAGCATTTTGAAAAAGATTTCTCATTGCAGGCAGTAAACTTATGTAGCAATCTTTGTTATCACTAGCTTATGATCATGATATGTTCACCAGACGGTTTAAAGAGTTTATTTTTTGCCAAGTGGTTAGAATGCAGCTGTAGGCAGTTTATTAGATAACAGTATTAGTTAAAGCAACAGCTATAAGTTGTTAGAATAATAGTTACAAGTATAGACTATAAATATGTAATCAAACCATTAATATACTTAATACAATTTGGTTATCATTTAAACCATCTTATATGGTATCAGTTTTTCGGGTTTAGAATCAAGGATGACGTTTTCCGCTGCAGATTCGGGTGCAAATGCTCCATCATCAAAGATAGTGATGAAGCCAATGAAATGCGTCCAACTGGATAAGAGTAATTACTACTCATGGGAGGCACAATTTTCGGCCATGCTTAGGGGGTTTCAACTCTTCGATTACGTTCTTGGAAAGGTTGAACTTTTGTCGCCATCATCGATCCAGCAAGATCAATTGATTTTGAGCTGGATCTTGACCGGGATCTCAACGACCATTCTTCCACAAGTGGCATCTCGGAAGACATCGGCGGAGGTTTGGGATGCATTATGCAAACTCTACTCATCGGGAACACAAGCAAGACAACTTCATATTCGCCTTCAACTTCAATCGATTCGAAAGGGATGATTAAATATTGAAGAGTACCTGTCCAAGTATTCAATTTTAAAAGATGCTCTCGCATCAACAGGAGAGGGACTTAAAGAATCAGAAATCGTGCTAATCACCTTGGGAGGATTGGGGGACGAATTTGAATCTTTTGTAACCGCAATCACCACACCATTCAATCCAGACCTAACGTTCACCGGAGTATGCGAGATGCTGATGGACCACAACCTCCGACTGGAGAAATCGCGAGTTGCAGCCGTCGCCGGAAATGTTGCTGCCGTCGTCGCCAAAATGCCTCAACCACCACAGCAAGAACGACGCTACCAGAACACCTACGGCGGTGGACAGAAATCGCAAAGAGGGGATCTCCGCTGCCAGATCTGCTCGAAAAGGGGACACACGGCGCCGGATTGCTATAATCGTTTAAACCTAGAACGATTTCTGCCGGCGCATGGGAGGGCAATTTCGTCTTCTGGAATAATTGGAAATTTTAACAATACACCCTCCTCATTTGGAACAAATGGGAATTTTCATAATACACCTTCAAGTCACAATACAAATGGGAATTTTAGAAACACACCCTCGGCTAATCTAATTTCTGCAGAAGGTCCAACAATAATGTGGTACCCCGATTCAGGGGCGACATCACACGTTACAGCCGCACCTGAAAATATCCAATACCCCAGAGCGTATAATGGTAAAAATTTTACGGCGGATGGGAGTCCATTGTCAATTTCTTACTCTGGTCAAAGCAGAGCTATTACAAATTCTAATAATTTCGTTCTTAATGATTTACTACTAGTTCCTACGGCTACTAGAAATTTATTGTCGGTGAACAGATTTTGTATTGATAACAATGTCTCCGTTGAATTTGATTCACAGAAGGTGGGGTAAAGGATTCGGCTACTGAGACGGTATTACTGGAAGGAGCGACAAATAGGGGATTGTACGAGTTGCCGATGGTCATCAAACCGGCTACAAATTCTGTGAATGTTTGCGAAAATAACCCACCGCCGCACTATCTGTGGCATTGTTGTCTGGGCCATTTAAATTCGGCATATAAGAGTGTATTGGAAAAACAAGGTTTAATAAAGTCTAGTGTTAAAACGTATAAACTGTGTAATTCTTGTCAGCTTGGCAAATCACATTCTCTTCCTCATCCATCTCGAACAACGGTATACAATCCGCTGGAACTAATATTTTCAGATATTTGGGGACCCGCCCCCACAATTTCAGTAGAAGGGTACTCTTACTATATCAATTTTGTAGACGCCTGCACACATTTTAATTGGGTATACCCAGTGGCACGAAAATCTGACCTTTATCAAGTATTTGAAAATTTTCGAACTTGGGCAGAGAGACACTGTGAAAGCAAAATTCTAGCCGTACAAACAGATAATGCAATGGAATACCAAAAGTTAGGAAAAAGGTTGGAAGAATTAGACATTTCACATCGTATGTCAGCTCCATACTCACACCAACAGATGGGTCGAGTAGAGAGAAGACACAAGCACATAGTTGATACAACGGTTACAATGCTACGCCACGCAAATTTACCGAACCAATTCTGGGACTACGGAGTGTTAATAGCCTGCTATTTATACAACAGGAATCCGACACCTCTATTGGCCGGCAAATCTCCGATGGAAGCATTTTTAAACAAAACTCCAGAATATTCAAAACTTCGTGTATTCGGAAGCAGGTGTTACCCGTGTCTTCGACCCTATCAAAAGAATAAACTGGAGGCCAAATCTGCCGAATGCATATTTGTCGGGTATTCTATGAATTAAGACTGCTACCTATGCTTCGAACCAACCAACCGGAGAATTTATGCCTCTCGCGACGTCAAGTTTGATGAAGAACAATTTTCGTTGAATAAAGAAGTATTTGGGGAAAGAAATAACATTAACACTCAACCCAAACAAACAGAATTGGGGATATTACCGATTACGGGCCCGATTAATCTCATTCCAACTTCAACGACTACGGTACCTGACTCAACCGAATCAAGCAATCCAATAAGTCCGATTTATTCAACCGAATCAATTCCGTCAATCGAGGCTTGGTCAAACGAGACAAAGTTAGCAAACCAGATCCCATCAATAGAAGAATCTAACGATCTAGCAAGTACCGAATCGGTAGGCAACGAGATCCCAGTACGAACAACAACAATGGTTACCAGAAGCTCGGTTGAGATCATTAAACCCAACTCAAAGTTTGCTTTGACTATAGCAGCATTGGAGATCCTAACTCCAAAATCGGCAAAATCAGTCATGCTTATTCCTCAATGGAAGGAGGCTATGACCAAAGAATTCAACGCACTCCAAGAAAATGGTACCTGGACTCTGGTTTCACGTCGACCAGAAGATAACATAATCAACACCAAATGGGTGTTTAAGGTCAAATCAAAAGCGGATGGCACGGTAGAACGGTTCAAGGCACGGCTCGTTGCAAATGGGCTACGACAGATTCACGGCATTGACTATTTTGATACGTTCAGCCCGGTGGTTCGCCCAGTATCAATTCGACTAGTGTTACTCTTGGCTATATCCAAAGGGTGGAATCTTCATCAAGTCGACGTATCAAACGCCTTTTTACATGGCAGTCTCAAAGAAAGGATTATGGTGGCACAACCATACGGGTTCATCGATAATCAACATCCGAATCAAGTCTATCTCCTTCACAAGTCCTTATACGGACTCAAACAATCACCGAGATGTTGGTTCAAGAAACTAAGTGGGTTCTTGGGAACATTATCATTCAAAGAATCCGCCGTCGATCCTTCGCTTTTTATTTATCGAAAAGCATCAATCATGATATTCCTATTCGTCTACGTCGACGATATCGTAATAGTAGGATCAAATGAGGAAGAAATCAAGAAAGTAATAAACAGATTGGGCGTTGAATTTCCTATACGTGACCTGGGCACTGTCGATTATTTCCTCGGCATTCAGGTCAAAAGAGTCAAAAATGGGTTACATTTATCTCAAACCCGGTATCTTCTAAATCTTCTCCAAAATTGCAACATAGGGGAAATAAAAGCAGTCTCCACTCCGATGCTCGAAAACATCGAACTTCACTCAGACAGACCGATCATTGATGACCCGAGTGAATTTCGACGAATCATAGGATCACTACAGTACATCACCTTAACAAGGCTGGATGTCCAAGTCGCAGTGAATCGGCTCGCTCAATGTATGGCCGAACCAAAAAATGGTTCATTGGATAGCAATAAAACGCGTTCTGGGTTACTTACTTGGAACTCAAAAACACGGCATTGCACTACGGAAAGTAAACAACTTTGGGATCACGGCATACTGTGACGCCGATTGGGGAGGTGACACAACCGATCGCAAAAGCCGTACGGGGTTTCTAGTATACGTCGGAGGAACATTAGTGTCGTGGGCATCCCGAAAACAAAACACGCTAGCTCGATCAAGCACGGAGGCCGAATATCGTGCAATAGCGACCACGACCCAAGAAATAGAAGCAGTTCGCTCGGCACTGATTGAATTGGGAGTAGAAGTACCACGGCCTATGGCAATTCTATCAGACAACCTCGGAGCTACCTTCATCACGAAAAATCCAATTGGACACATAAAACTCAAACATGTAGCACTGGACCTCCATTTCGTTCGTGAAAAAGTAGAAAATGGGGACATCATCGTAAGGCATGTACCCGGACGTGAACAATGGGCAGATATTTTGACTAAAGCACTACCGCCGAGAAGCTTCTCCATATTACAAGAAAAGCTCGTCGGCGAAGCTCCGGTTGGGCTCCAGGAAGGGGGTATATTAGATAACAGTATTAGTTAAAGCAACAACTGTAGGTTGTTAGAATAATAGTTACAAGTATAGACTATAAATATGTAATCAAACCATTAATATACTTAATACAATTTGGTTATCATTTACACCATCTTATACAGTTCTGTGCAGTTTTTTGCACGCTCCTGTTGCATAGTTCTTGAAACAATAGTTTTTTTGGTGTTTCTTGGAGGAATATTGGCTGGTGTTTTTTCTTGTAGGGACTTTGGAGTTTCCCCCATCAACTTTCCACATATATTGAAATCATTAGATCCAGAAATCATAAGAGTCACGTAGTTGTTTCTTGTTACTTGTTAGACATGCCAACCAAGCTTGTTACACACACCATATCTTGTTTCTTATTCTTCATCATTGTTACACAACCTTACTAAAATTAAGGAGATTTGGTGTTCAAATTTATCCAACGGTTTATCTGCAATTAATTTCTACTCCTGAGAGATAACCCAGATATGGTGTGTTAAATATCTAACACCTTGTCATGGTTGATAGTTGGTTATTTATGATTAATGATCATAACAGAGAATTTCTGGTGTGTTATTTACCAGAAGTACTTGGTGTCTGTGATTGAGGGATTATTTTTCTGTTTGAAAACCTATATATGTAACAACAATTAATGTTGAGGTCATAAGCACATAATAGTCATATTCTTCTAAATGTTTCCTGAAATCTTTTTGATTTTCTTCTAATGGTTCAATCCATTTCTTCTTGTTGTTCTTCCTTTAATTTTTAGTCGGATCGAATCATTTTGTTTTCACTCATTCTTTTTTTTGTTGTCGTAGCAGTTCTGCATTTCAATTTTTTACCAATGGATTTATTTTCAGTTCCATCTTCTTCATCCGATCCTCGTGGTGGTTCTGTAGAAATTCGTCAAACTATGGATATCATCTCACCTACCACTCGTACTTCCGATTATTCCATTCCGAAATTCATCACTCTATTTGGTCATAAAATCACTCCAATAGTTTCCCTACATAGTGATGATGCTTCCAAGATTCCGCAAAAACGGAAACATGTTCAAACCATGATCGGTGTCATTGTCTTGGACGTAGATAATACGAAAGGTATGCTTTTCATTATTTTAAACTCGTTTTTATAAACTAGATTTAAATTGTTGTATCATAATATTTCCAAGTGTATATTGATGAAATATGTTATAATTAACAATTTATTTATGCCCACTCCTCATGATAATGATTATGGCCGGTTATTTTCAAATAACTAGGAACGAACACACCCGATGGAGAACGAAGAGGGAGGATGGGGTTTTGTCCGCTAAATCATCATAGCAGTTCCGTTAATTTCGTTTAATTGTAAGGATATTTTCGTCCATAAAATTATAGGTCAGTAGTTTTGATCACCAAATCATTTTAGGTGGTTAGTTTTGACATTATCCTTATAATATATTTTTTCATGCATAGATATTTGAAATACTATACACAATTATCTGTTTTGCATATGGATATGAACAATTTTGTACTTTGATATGCATGAGTTATTATACCAATTATAATATATTTTCCATGTATAGATATTTGAATTACTATACACAACAATCTATGTATACATAGGGATATGAATTACTATGTACTTCATCTTGCATAGATATTTGAACTACCATGGTGGATGGATAAGACAAAGTACACACATTTCCAAAAGAGTCACTCAAACTATGTGTCAACTCCCATCTTAAGTAAAGAATCAAATGGTCACAAGAGTTCACTTATAAATTCACTCCCATGATCAACCCTCAAAGTAATACATGTTTCATACTTTTTGCCAAAATCGCCAAAAGCATTCAAGAGAACTCTAACCTTCAAAGTCTTTAAGTGCTCAAAGTTTCAAGAGTGTTCTCCTGGTGGTCTTGTGCTCTTTTAAATACCTCTGAAAACTCTTCAATCAATACTTCATATTTCTTCTCATCCTGGTTTACATTCATATTTCTTCTCATCTTGTAGTGTTAATCTGATTGTCCATACATTCAAATCTGCAAAAATAAGTTGAACTCATAGTTACTGCTAGATTTTTTAATTTATGTTTTGTCAAACTTCCAGTCTCAATCAGTGGTTCTCTCTTCCATTTGACTCTCTTTCCAGCCCAAGAGAAAGTGAAAAAAGACTTTAAAATTGAATCTCACATCACCTAATTCTTCCAACTATTGTATAACAAGGACTATATTTGCTTCTTCCATAGCTAAAACAAAAAAATCGTCTTTCATACTGAAGTCTCTCACCTTGATCTTCACCCTTTTACACAGAGATCAGTTCACCATATCCCGTAGAAACAGAGAAAGCTTGGATAGGAGTAAATTCAAGTTGTAAATATTTAGCCACATCAGTTTGTATAAAGTTGTGGGTAAATCCTGATTGGATCAACATCATCACCCTCTTTTGATCGACTTGTGCTAAGATTCTCAATGTTTTAGATCTAATATATCCATCAAAGGCATAATATGTGATTTGAATTACCTCAGGTTGGATTTCTTGTTCATCATCTTGGAAAATATCCTCTCCATCGGGTTCATTGAACTCTGTAAATGAACTTCCATCTGTAGAAAAAGAAACAATTTACCCTTACACACGTGTCCTTTAACGCATTTCACTTCGCAATTAAAGCATTCTTGTTTACTTCTTTCGACTTCCTTCTCAGTCTTAATCAATCTGACCCTTAATTTTGGATTAACAGTTCTAACCTCTGGATTTTTAGATCCATCATTAATTCTTCAGTGTGGAGGAATATACTGATTTGAATTCTTTTGATATCCTGTTGTATTGATTTTTTGCTGAATATCTAGGAATGTCCACTCCTAGTTCATCATCTTCATGCAAATTAGCTAGCACCATTGCCTCCCCTAATGATTTAGGTTTAGCTTGAATAACTAGTTTCTGAATTTCAGGTTTCAGAGCGCCCAGATATGAACATCTCCCTCATAGTCTTCTTAAATACGCCAGTAACTTTTTTGAAGGGTTTCTTCCAAAGGTTTATTTCAAACTCAAAGGTTTATTCAAAACTTCACGAAAAAATCGAAATACGTAATTTCTGATTTTAATTATCATTTTAGTTTATTAATTACATTTTTTTAAATGTATTACTTAATTATTGTTTAGTTAATTTTAATTATCATTTTAGTTTAGTAATTTCGAGCGACGATGAAGTCGACGAAAATAGCGATGGGATGAGTGTGAATGATAACTATAGTTAGTCGAACAATAGTTTAATAAACTTATGTGAAATTTATGTTTTGGTAATATCTTCATTAAATGAAATTATGTAAAATATTTTTATTATATATTGAATGAAATTTTCTATTTAAGTTGGTTAAATTATAATGGAATTGAAATTACAATAAGGTTATGGCAAAATTTAAATTGTCATTAATTAGAATTATGTTGTTTACGTGCATTTAAAAACTAAGAACGTATTTTCTATCTGTTTTGTAAAATGATCGACGACGATCGAAGTTGGATGTACAAGAAACAGATCACCGACTCATTTGTTGAGGGTGTCTGTGAATTTTTGAATTTTGCCTTCACTAATTCTAGCTCCATTGGTGAAAAAGGACAGATTAAATGTCTTTGTGGTCAATGTTATTGCTTGAGTAAGCAAAATCAAGATACGATTGGAGTTCATCTTTACAAATTCGGTTTCATGAGTGGCTACACGAATTGGGATAAACACGGTGAACCAAAAAAGAAACCACGTGTTGAAGTTTGCATCACCACTCATGATGTTGACATGGTCGAGAATACTAATTCATTTGTTGATATAGTCCACGATGCAAATAGGCCAATTGATTTGCATGATGAAGAACCGAATGTTGAAGCTCAAAATTTTTACGATCTTCTGAATTCTGGTCATGAAAAAGTATACGAGGGTTGTGAAACATCTATTTTGGAAATCTTAATCGAATTAATGTATCTTAAATCAACGTATGATACATTAATGAAGAATATTCAGAATAGGTGTTACCAAAACCGAATAAGCTTTCAGATATATTTTACAAGGCGAAACAAAAAATGAAGAACCTTAGATTGAGATCGACATAAGAAAATCGATGCATGTCCGAACAATTGCATATTGTATCGAAAATAATAAAAAGATTTAAATGAATGTCCGACATGTTATGAACCTAGATTTAAAACCAGAACAAGTGGTAGTCGTGATATTTCTATAAAAAAACTCAAAATAGAAATAATGATTTCTATTATTATGATGAAGAAGGATATGAAAGTGCAAATTTCAGCACCAAACATCCTCTACAAAAATATGTCTCATGTCATAAATTAAAAAATAAACACAAGATGCTCATTAAGAATATATGTAACAATAATGAGCCTAAAAATTATAAAAAAACATCAAAGGACCCAAAATAGGTGGAGGCAATGAAAAATGAAATGAATGTCTTATTAGACAATGATACTTGGATGTTAACTACACTACCAAATGATAGGAAAATGGTAGGATCAAAGTGGATCTATAAAATAAAATACAAACAAGATGGAGAAATTGAGAGATACAAGGCAAGGCTTGTAGCTCAAGGCTTCACTCAAATAGAAGGGTTTGACTATTATCAAACCTATGCATTAGTGGCTAAAATAACCACAGTAAAGGTATTAATAATCATAGCATGTAAAAGAGGGTGACAATTGCATCAATTAGATGTTAATAATGTTTTCCTCCATGGAGATCTTAATTAAGAAATCTATTTGAAACCACCTTTAGGTTACCTCAAGGAGGGAGATGGAAGAGTTTGTAAACTAAAAAAATCAATTTATGGATTGAAGCAAGACTCTAGGCAATGGTTTGCCAAATTAATTGGTGTTCTAACAAATCTGGATTTTGAACAATGCAAATCTGATTATTCCTTATTCATAAAAAAGAGAGAAATCAGAAAATAACATATATAATTATATAGGAAAAAATTCTGGAACGACACGTCCGCACGGCCAGATCAAACCGTCCATTGGTGAGTTCCGCGGAACTAGAATCGAGTTCCGGGGAACACACGATGGGTTCCGCAGAACCGAAATCGAGTTCCGGGGAACTCGCGATGAGTTCCCAGAACTGCATAACTCGCCATGAGTTCCAGAATATTTAGGGGCCAAAATCGGAACCGCCGGACGTCAATTGAGGACCCTCGGATTGAACCTTGCCGGTCTCACCGGCACGTACCTGCAGGTTCACAGAGAACGGACGGTCGTCTGTGATGTGGGGTGTAATTATATATGTAGATGATATAATAATTACAGGAAGCTGTGAATTAGATATAAGTTTATTAAAACAACAAATACAAAAACACTTCAAAATAAAGAACCTAGAAAGATTACATTACATTTTAAGAATTAAGGTAGCTCACTCAGACCAAGGTATTTTCTTATCACAAAGAAAATACACATTGGATCTAATTAATGAGAATGGACTATTGGGATTTATCTATAGGAGATTAATTAGAAGATTAATATACTTAAACATTACCAGGCCAGACATTACATTTACTGTAAGGACACTGAACCTTCATTCCATATCTAATTTCAAAATATCTTCTAATAATTTCATTTAAAAAGACAGATAGATATTCCTATTACACTTCAGAAACGAGAGTTAGAGTTTATCAATATCATTCATAGAGTTTCCAGATTCCTATTAGAACTTAAGAAGCAATATCATTCAGTTAGAATTTATCTTCTTGAAAATGTCAGCGACAACATCATCTAAGTTTAGTTCTTTCATCTTCTTAAACGGTCTTTTCAGTTCCTGTCACTCCAAAAAAAATCAAACAACAATAAAAGACCAACCAATATTGTTCTAAATTCTGTCGACTTTACTTACCAGCAAAGAGATAAATATTTCCCCATTCACATCACGCACCTCAAAACATCCACGACGAGGCTGAAAGAAGGGTTAAAAAAGATTCAGGATTTGAAATATGGCGAAATTCAGGTGGAAAATCATTATTTGAAAATTAAATGTGATCTCTGTTCTCATACCCTATTAAAATAATTCAAACAGTTTTAAATCTCCAGGTTTAAATAGACTATAGAGATAAGCATCTCATGATGATTCAAAAGAAAACCTTAAAAAACACACAGTTTGAATATATTTATGGACTTGTTAGTTGGATTCAAAGGATTTTTTTTGAAAACATACCTTCTCAGGATTGATGGTCACTTCAACCTCGGGCTTGTTCTTTTGAAGGCCATCTTTAACCTTCAAAGCTGTTCTGTTGAATGACTGACATTGCTTGCTGAAAAGAGGGTGAAAAGGTATAAAAAAAAGAAGATATCACAAAAGAAAAACTTTGGAAAGAAATCTATCTCACCAAGCCTCGATGATGATGGAGTTGACCTTTCCAGAAACGAATGTCTTCGCGGTAACATCGGCAACGGTTTCCGTTTCCGTTTTCATTTCCGTTTCAGTCTTCTTGATCTTCTTCTTGTTGGCTTTTATTTTCGTTTTCTTTGGTGTTTGTTGCTGCTTCACTTCTTCAGATGTCTTAACGAAATCGACAACTGTTTCCTTTTCCGCAAGAAGAGGAGGACATGAAACAGGTGCTTGGTGTGTCGCTTCTTTCGCCATTCTAGCCGTGGCGCTTCTGGTCTTTCTGGAAGAAAACAAAGCAGTGGGAACTCTCTCTTTTCTCTTCGTCATATCTCTGTGAGTAGATAAAAATGATAGTAAAAGAAGAAAGTTTAAGCTACGTATGTATTTAGAAGAAGAAGACTTACAGTAAAGACGACGATAAGGAAAATAGTCAGTCTGTCGGAAGAATAAACCTGTCGGAACTCGGAAGTGAGAATAAAAGGGTTTGGGAATATTTCTTTATCTGAGGTATTTAATCCATTTCCAGTTTTTCTATTAGGGGTAAACAGGTAATTATGTTTTTTATAATATAAGATTATTGGATCATAGATTCATAACCGTTCATTTTTAATCTTAAGTGAATCAAAATTTGGGGAAACAGAATAGCCAATACAACCTAGAGGTGTGGATCGTGTGGTATTTAATCCATTTCCAGTTTTCCTATTAGGGTAAACAAGTTTTTTTCTTTTATATGAGATGATTGAATCATAACCTTTCATTTTTAATCTGAAGGCAAATATTAGATAGCCAATACAACCTTGGGGTGTGGACCGTGTAATGATAGAGGTATTTAATTCATTTCCAGTTTTTCTATTAGGTTAAACAGGTTTTTTATATGAGATAATTGAATCATAACCGTTCAATTTTAATATTCAGATATTAGTTAGCCAATACAACCTAGGGATGCGAACCGAGTAATCATAGTGATATTTAATCCATTTTCTATTTTTCTATTAGGGGTAAAATGGTAAACAATTAATTATATTTTTTTATAAGTGAGATAATTGAATTATAACCGTTCATTTTTAATCTGAAGACAGATATTAGATAGTCAATACAACCTAAGGGTGTCAAGTAGTGGTAATTGGTAATTGGTAATTGTATTTTCAAATTTTTTACTTTTTTTATATGAGATAATCAAATCGCAACCGTTCATTTTAATTTGAAGGGAAATAGATTGGATAGCCGATACAACCTTGAGGGTGTGGAGCATACATTAGTATTTAATTTATTTTCAGTTTTCATTATGCTAAATTGGTAATATATTTTCAATTTTTATTAAGTGGAAAAAAGGTTTGGGTCTATTTTTTTTGTAATTGTTACTTAGTAATATTAAATTTAAGAGTTCATTACAGCTAAATTACAGGTAAATTAACAGCTAAGTTACCTTCTAATTACCGTCATTTACAACAACTAGCTAGCTTCCATCATCATTTGCTACCATGACAAAAGCATCCCATATTGCTTGCAGTCTTGCACCTTGTAAAGGAATTACAAGAGAATATGTAATTAAAAGGTTAAGTGAAGGTTTAATAAATAATCTGCCTTAACTCTTATAGGACCTAAATATAATAAACAACATTTATAAAACTACTTGCTAATTTGTTATTAAGTTTTACTGTACAAACAAAATGACCAAGACTCAGAAAAAGGATTCAATGAAGTCGTGGGTCATGACTGCAAAAGTTTCAATTATATTCAAGTGGGTTAATTAAACGAGTGGGCCGAGTCCGGAGTATAATTGGTCAATTAGATAATAAAATTGTAATTAAAATCTGTTGTAAAATTAACTATAAGTAAATATGTTTAGTGTTGTGATGAATATACAAGTTTAATGAAAATTAAACCTTTCATAAACACTCTCGTACAAACTGAATTAACGACTACTGCTACAGTAGTCTAACCTAGGTTCTTCTCCAAATTAGTCTGCCAACAGCGCGTCCGACCAATCCAGGCCACCTCTCCGTGCAATACTGCCGTCGTCGTCTCCTCGGCCCCGACTACGTCAAATAAGATGGTATCATTAGGTCACGATGTCAACGTTGATTTTAATTCCGTAATGCACAACTCTGGAGATTCTGAAGATTCGCAAACCTCCTCAAGAAATACCTACAATCAATACACTTCTTCGAATTCTTCCAGTACTGAAGGCAAAAGCAGGTTTTTTAAAGCTTGAAGAAAGAAAGTCAAGAAATCTTTGAGTAAAAAGAAAAAAATACATTATACTGTAAAACAGGAAATATCAAGTCCCCATATTTCCTCACTGCTGGAGACCACCCAGGCGCCCAAATGGTTGCTGACAAGCTTAAAGGGGAGGCCAATTATGTTGCTTGGGCTAATTTCATGAAGCTCTCTTTAGTTTCAAGAAAAAAGACTACTTTTATAAATGGAAAAATAAAGAAACCAATTGATGAAACAAGGTCTGAATTTGAAGATTGGGAGGTGGTAAATGGGCTGGTGCTTTCATGGATCATCAATGGAGTAAGCCCTCAAATAGCTTCCACCCTGATTCACACTGAAACTGCATATGAAGCTTGGGCAGAGCTTCAAGAAAGGTACAAGCAGAAGAATGCCCAAAAAACCAGCCAATTAAGGTATGAAATTAATACCTTAACTCAGACAAGTGATTCTGTTTCCATATATTTCGATAAATTTCAAAGTTTATGGGATCAATACATAGAGATTGAGAAGCCTGAATGTAAATTTTGCACATCACATGCACCAATTTACAACAAGAAAATAGAGAAGGATAGGACCCATCAATTCCTTCTAGGGCTTAATGAGGATTTCATGAGCTTGAGAAGCCAAATCCTAGCATATACTGAGTTACCTTCCATGAACCAAATTTTCTCATTGGTCATACAAGAAGAAAAACTGAAGTTAAATTTTAAAGAGAAGGTAGGGGGTAATTCATCTGCAATGTTAGCTAAAAATGATGCTAAGGAAGGAAAAAAAAAACACAAGAAAAATGGGGTATATGGTAAAAATGGCAAGAAACTTGTCAATAGCAAGTACTGTGATAATTGTAAATTCTTTGGTCACATTAGGGAAAATTGCTTTCATATAGTAGTTTTCCAAAGTAAAAGAAAGAAAATTACAAAAAGGCTAGTGGTACTGCCAATCAAACAAATACCTCCACAAATGTGCCCAATTTGGACAGTGAAGAGCTATTGCTACTCAAGGATTTATTAAGTAAATCCACAGCTGTGTCATTTTCTTTTAACACTTTAAATTATAATAATAAATGGATAGTTGATACTGGGGCATCCCAACATATGACTGGGAACCCAATTTTTTTTGATAAAACTCCAAAAACAGAAAATGGTCGTTATGTGACCATTCCTAGTGGAGAGGTATATGTAAGGTTGTGTCAATTGGAGACATAACTCTTACTAAAAATTTAATCTTCAAAAATGTATTATATATACCTTAGTTCAAAGTAAATATAATTTCAGTTCATAAAATAACAAGTGATTCAAATTTAAATGTGAATTTTAACAAAAATGAATGTAATTTTCAGGAAAACAAGTTAGGGAGAGTGATTGGGCAGAGTGAGTCTAGAGAAGGACTTTAATTTCGCAAGCCTCAATCTCCTAGCTTTGCTAATTCAACCATAGATTTTGAGATTTGACACAAAAGATTAGGGCATATCTCAATAAGTTAAAGACATTGATTAAGGCTAAGAGCATAGACTCTAGAGGAAAATCTTTTTTAAATTCTGAAAATAAAAATTGTAAAATAGTTGATGATTGTATGTTTTTGAATAATTTTTCTTCAAAAACCAATAAAGATCTTTTGAAAATAAAAGAAAGTTGTGTTGTATGTCCACTTAAAAAACAAACCAAATTAAAATATGAAAATAGCTCATCTAAATCCAATTTTATTTTTGATTTAATTCATATAGATATTTGGGGAAAATTCTCAATCACAATCCATGGTGGGCGTGGGTCGGGTCGAACCCGACCCGAACACGAATACATCGGGTCCGGGTTTGGGTCGATATTTTCGGCCATGAAACCCGATGTAAACGACCCGAACCCGAATATTTTTTACCCAATTTTTTTGGGTCGGGTTCGGATTTGACCCGAACTAAATCCGACTCACCCGAAACCCGAAGAAATTTATAAAAAAATCATTAAAATATAAATAACTAATATAATTTTATATAAAACACTTTATAAAAAAATTAATATATATAATTATAAATTTGTTATCTTTTATAAACCTTAATTAGTTAATTTTATATCCTAAAATTTAAACTTTAATTTCATTTCCCTCTCCTCTTCCACTTTCACTTTCCCTCTCTTCGCTGTCGCCGACCCTCTCCTCACCGTAGCCGGACCTCTTCTCGCCGTCGTCGGACCTCTCCATCTCCACAAACCCTTTCCATCTTCGCAAACCATTTAATTTGATTTTTATAAAAGTTGAAAATTATTTAAACAACAAAGGTTTTTTATGCAAAATATTCAATTAATTTATTAAACCCGGACTCGAACCCGATATCTAAACCGGGTTCAGGTCCGGGTTCAATATTTTTTGACCTTCCCGGGTTTTGACCCGAACCCGATTTGAAAACTCGGGTCCGGGTTCGGGTTTGAAAACCCGAGGGAACCCCGACCCATGCCCAATCCTAGTCCACTTGCAAAACAAACCAAATTAAAATATGAAAATAGCTCATCTAAATCCAATTTTATTTTTGATTTAATTCATATAGATATTTGGGGAAAATTCTCAATCACAACCCATGATGGGTTTTGCTTTTTCTTAACTATAGTAGAAGATCTAAGTAGAGTAACTTGAACCTTTCTATTAAAATCCAAGGATATGGCTCTAAGATATATAAAATCAGAGAAAATATCCCATGCGCCATCCCCAGTTTGCGTTATCTGCACTAATTCAACCACGTTCCTCGAATTGATATCTAACGGTTATTTTTGCGTACTACCCGGTGTGAAGAATTTGTACCACCGCCTTGCATCATGTTGAGGCATTTTGACAATGTCTGCCAACCCGTCAATCAAATTACTATTCATAAAGTTCCGTTGTAATTTTTCTTGTGGTCTTTAATGAACATGTCTAGTCGACTGTACAACTGTGTAATATAATTCGTCCATACCTTTGTGCCATTGCACTGCTTTACTGATTTAATTTGTACTGTTTTTTATTTTGTTATTTTATTTAACCACTCTAATACTATTAGTTAATCATAGTCTATTATTAGAGGTTTACATTTTGCTTTTACAATTTGTTAATTATAAGAGATGTATGTTATTTGTCGTTATTATTGTTATATTAATTAATTGAATATTTTCAGTTCCCGCGAATATTTTCAGATGACGGTGAAAAATGGGGATGAATAATAGATGACGGTCTTTAGATGACGGTTATGGAGTTATAATGGCGGTCATTGCCATGACGGTCTTTAAATGACCATCATACAAGGTCGATTGACATCCGCCATTAAATATTTTCGGGGATTTGGACGGAAAAAGCCCGTCCAAAATTTCGTTATACAATGTCTTATTTTCTTATTTCTTATAGTGACCAATTCAATGTAAATTATCACCGCCTTCGAAATCTGCACAATTTGTAACCGCATCCATTTGCCTTAATATTGTAGTCGCATCCTTTTCTTCTTAAATCTGTCAATGAATTCGGGTCTATATATTGGGGAAACATAAATCAATGACCGATACAACCTATGGGTATGGAGTATGGAGGGTGTGGTGATATTTAATTCATTTTTAATTTTTCTATTGGAGTATGGATCTAGGTCTGATCCGTTCGAGAGAATATTTTTTTTATGTCTCAAATATTAAAAATTTGATTATATCTTTTTACAAAAAAATGAATAAAGAAACAAAAAGAACTGAATATTACGAACACTTGAATATGAAAACATAAAAGATAAAAAGTGTCATAGGTTTGAACCAAAAATTGATTTTGAAAAAAACGAATTATACAAGATAAAGTTCTCATTATAACTGTTTACTGAATCTTATAATATTATTTTCTTCGATTATAAGTATTTTTTATAATATTACACAAGGAGAAGAATCAGTAAATCATAAAAGAGAAACATATGTCTTTCATAGTTATATACAGTATTCTAAATTCGTGATTATTTTGTATCTTATGAATGAAACATTATCTATTACACATCGTCTAGCACAACCATTGCAACGAAAAGAATAAGATATCGTGAATGCGATATTTTATTATTTTGAATGAGATAAAAATGATATTCAATTCAAAAACTATAACATTATTAACTATAACATTATTTACTATAACATTAACTTTTTGTTTAGAAAATGAAATCGATGTTCTTATCATGGACGACAACTTTATCCCCATGATAAATCAAGACGTTTATTTCAGAAAAAGTAACAAATAGTACTCATCGATATTTCTTTATTTGGTTATTGTTTTCGTGCTGAATTGTTTTATTTAGTTATTGACAAACAAATGAAAAAGTTAAATGATTGTTTTGCGACATCAAATATAAATCTAATTCGATACATAAGTTATTTGTCGGATAATTGATTCCTTCTATGGTCGAATAGTTGTTTTTCCTACGTAGTTCACCAATTTATTCATGTCATTCCTTACACTCTCCTTTACATCTGACATTTTATTCTTCCACAGGCTTGCAATGGACGACGATGTTCAGACATCAATTTCTATAGATAGTCCTTCTCGTAACACAAATGCCCTATCTATTGTCAATTCGAATGACACATCGCCACCACCGCCTATCCCATATGTGAGACAAATTTTCCCTAAAAGGGGGAACAACTAATTACAAATAAAAGGGACTAAAACTCTAACATTCGAAGTAGAAACGTAAAGGAGACGACCTTTACGTTTTAAGAAACACTCACCGCAAACTGTAAGAACTAAAACAACAAATATCAAGAACATTTCCCAACAAAATCAAACAAACAGGAGTTCATATGTCTGTGTATTTCACAAGCATCACAAACAATTTCCACATAAATCAAATAGAGAGTGACAAATGGGATAAGAACATAAACCAAAAATGAAAACAACAAAAACAAAAATGGAAACAAAATATTTCAACATTGTAACAACCAAACAAAACCACAAAATCATAAACGGTAGGGCAAATATTTGATCAACCATTTCTAAAAGAAAAATAAAATCTGACGACATGGAATAACGTCTATAAAATACAATGTCGGAAACATATAACGTGTATAAAATCAGCGGAAGCATATAATGTGTTCATCACAGGAAGAACGTGTATAAAATGACTGGAATCACCAACAACCAGTAAATCATGTATAAAATCACACTGTAACAACATCCAAAGGGAAAATAAGACTTAAGCGAGAGGGACAAATGACCGGATGACTACAGACAAACTTCCGCGCAGGGTTGATGACCGGATGACCTCGGACGACCACGGTGATGGAGCGACGAACGGTGATGGCGCAACGAACGGTGATGGGGAAATGAAACAGAGACGACGGTGAGTATTTCACGGTTTGGAATTCAACCGAGAAGATAAGCAATGTTCGCAAGGGTTTCTAGAGGGGTTTAAAGAGTAGGAATCGTTTGGAGAGAAAAAAAGTGTTTGGGTGGGAAAAAAGAAATGTCAGTGGGTTTTAGAGAGTAGAGATGGGTTTGGCAGTTGTCAAACTCAACTGCAAACCAACTTTTAGAGATATCAGTAGATTTTCTTTCATAGAGAGTACTATCATTCTAACACATGCATCTGATACATTAAACACAATTAAAGAAAGAAATTTTTACACACTCATGGACGGTTACCAATCCATCATCTATCTCACAATGAAATAAACGGTCAGGATGTAGGGGCGTTTTTGAGCTTCTTTAGAGAGAGCTTTTCTGATCTTTGTTCATAAAGTATAATGATAAAAGTATATGAGTTATTTGACAGTTGTGTTTTATGTTGTACAAAACATAAAACATTAATGTAAGATTGACAGAGTATAAGTACATCAGTTAAAACATTAAGACATTAATGACATGATGTATGGATAGAAAAAAGTATATTTTTTAAATGACTTTATGTTTTTTAATAAACCAAATAAAAACATGTAAGATTGTAAGTAATCGTATTATATACCATATAATGAGATGTTTTATGTTGGTGTTGTATTTTTGTCAGAATATTTCGAGATTCACACCCGACGTACGTCGAATTAATGTTGTATAAACATTTAATCTACTAATGGATTACAAACGACTGGTTAGGATTTGATCGACGCACGACAGCACACTGAGACCATCTGAATGACTGAATCTAATTGTATTTATATAGTTGGAGAGTTCTAACCATGGTGGATTGTTGGATGAGACTAAAGCATGTGAACAACAAAATCTGAACTCAAATCGATTGAAAAATGAATCCATCTCAACTCTCTTTGGGTTTGCAACCAGATTCCTCCTCTTTTGAACGGAATCTTGGTCGGACACTAACGGAATAAACCTTGCCGCTCCTTTTCCTTCTCAAAATAACGTCAGATTCCCTCATCAACTGAACATACTTCTCCCTAACAGGAAGCATAGGATGGAGCTCGATCGCAGAAGTTTGACCGCCATGGTAGCCTTCCTTAAGCACCACATTACAAGTCTTATTCTTCATATGGAGGTAGAAGATAAGTGGATGCCGTTCAAATGCTCTACCAAACTTCTGTGGTAGGCACAGATGCTTTCTCAGACACAACAATCTCCTCCTCTCCGCCGAGTGATCAACCATAAGGCTCAACAGCTCGTGAAGTACGCCAACCACTCGCTTATCAGAAAGGTCGCTGTTGGTGTTCCATTCCCGGTGATGGTCATGGTCGTAAGGGGACAGGTAGGGTAGTTTCTGGAATTCTTCCAACCAATCGGCGATCTTCCTTTTCAGTCGCACGCCCTTTGATGGATACACCGGGAACGAAATGTTGTGTGGCGATGAAATATCAGCGACAGATCCTCCGCCAGATTTTAGGAGCCTTAACACGTTCTTCTGAACAACTGACAGAGGTGGTGGATATTCGATTCCGTCATCATCGATGCCCAATTCCTTAACACCGTTTTCTACCTCGACCAGTCGGAACCACCCAGCTATATCCTCCGTCTCCCGGAGACGTTTGGTGAAATCCTCCGGAAGACCTAAATACCATTGCATTCCGTGAATGATCTGCAATGGGAGACGCTTCTCTTTTGTCATCATTATCAACCTCCTCAACCTATCGAACAACTCCACACTCCTATCCTCAAAAATCGCCCTTTCCTCGAGATCAAGAGCTTCTGCCTCAGGCGTAAGCGCGAACCAGGGGAGATCGTGGTGAGGACCGGTGAACTCTTTGAAGAAAGAAGGGTACTTTCTGAAAAACGCGGCAACCCGACCGTGGATTTCGAATATGCGTGACATCTTCGAGACGTCGGAGATCGGGATGCATCTTTCCGAAGATCGGACGATGACGTTCTTGAGAGTGATGATCGTTTTTAACTCCTTCGATTCGTTGACGACTTCTAAGGTGTCGTAGAAAGTGTCCTTCTTCCATTTGGTCCTCACGTTCACGTAAGTTAAGATTTGGGAGTGGACGAAGGGTGGAAGAAGATGTGACGCCAATATGCTTCGTCCTCTTCTACCCGACACAGCAAGCATCGTCGAACCTACCAACACTATTGCCTTGCTCAACACAAGTGATTTTTCTCCGTCTTTAACAAGGAGAGGGTTTTTACCAGTTTTGGTTTAAATGGAGATTCTTCTTTGAAATATTATACCAGTCACCAAACGTTTTCGTTTCAAGTTGTATTACATTATTTACATATCATATAATCAATCATATCAGAGATTTTTCATAAAAAGAGCCTTCAGCAACGATTGTTTCTGAAGGATTAATACTTGAACTATTGATGTTCTTTCACTTCTTTCTCATTTAAATTGCCTTCAGCAACCTGATTTTTTTTTAACATGCCTTGGCCAACCTGAGTGTTCATCCTGGCAATGTCTTCAACGAGAATTTTGCCTTCTGTTTATACAAATCAGGGAAACCAATAATTACGACACGGAGATAAACTTAGGGGAGAGATGAGAGACTAGACTAATGGTTTTACTGATAATCAACGGCACCAACCTTTGTCTTTGGAAAGGTTGTTTATTAACTCCTCAATTCCTACCTTTCCAAGTGTATCTTTGAGATACAATGCTGCAGAAGCTACTAACTCTTCTGATGTAACCTTGCCATCATTATCCCTACAAAATGGAATTTGTACTCAGCCTCGTATATGATGTGTTAAGAGTCAGTCGCTTACAATCTAAATCTAATTTTTTTAAGAACAAACTAGTGAAGATAATTAGCAACAACCTGCTACCTGTCTAACAATCGCCAACGATTACCAATTTTCGTCTCCACATCGTCAATTTCTTTCTCAAGTTTTTTTAGCATAGCGTCAACCTGAGTAAGTCAAAATATATTGTTCCCTCAGTCTGGTATGTTCACATAACTACCAAAGATTTACCTTATTTATAAGAGCTGTGGAAGTCTTGTCTCCTGCTGCAGCTTCAAGTGCACGATTACTTTCTTCCCTAGCATCTACGTATGCTTTTTTAGCTGCTGCTTCACCATCAGTACCCCTCCTTCTCAAGTATACTATTATACAGTTGTATCTGAGATAAGTCTCCAGATTAAAAATTCGCAACCCCATGACATTCTAAAATTAATTGTTTTTAAAGTTTAAACATCATAGAGTTTAATTATTTCAAAATCTCGTAGAAAACTTACTTCTTTGTTAACTAGACTCAAGAATTTTTCACGTTCATTACTGACAGACTGCAATTGAATTTTTTATCCACATAGTGACAAGGGAAAAAGCATTAATCAAATACACTGAAATGAATATAGCTACATAGCCAAAAATATCACTTACAGATGCAGAAGCCAGAACAACCAATGCTCGGCTAAGTGTGTTAAGTTGTTCATGTTTTACAAATGTCTTTGCCTTTTCCATATCTTGATCTTCTTTCATGGTAGAATCAGGCATTCCTTTCAAAGCAAGATCCTCATTCCCAATAGATTCTTTTAATTTATCCTTCATCAATTTCTCTTCCTCCTATATGATGAAAGAATCAGTTATTCCCTTCAAATCAAGAATAAGTATGAAGAATTGTAATGTTATTGCATACTTAACAAATAAGTGAAATAGCATCACTAATCTAAAGTTCAAAGATAAACATTAACAAATAGTTGATCACGATCTTTACACGGAGACACATTTGGAAAAACTGCACTGTAACTCGTTTATGGAAAAACTGTGAATTACACAAGTACAGCTGAAATTTTTCTGGCCCAATTTTGAGCAAAGTACTCTGGGTTTTGTTGGACACCCTTCTAAAAAGAGGACTAAGATAACATCCAGTCCCATAAAATGAATCAGAGTGGCTATATTCATTGGCAAAGTGCTCTAAAACCAGTGGAACCACAAACATGTTGAAGATACCGTGTTCTTTGAAATTGGCTATGATACCAATGATAGCTTGTATAATATTAGATAGCCTCTTAATAAAACTTATGTGCATAAGTGATATATAATACTACTTATCTATATATATAGGAGTGAATAAAAATAGATATGAAATTTGATCAAAGATTTAAAAAGTGGGTACCTTTATTAGTTTTTCTTGCGTCTGAAGGATTTTCAGCTTTCTCTGTCTGTCTGAAATGGAGTCTTCAGATGGAAGACCGATCCCAACATTATCCACAACCTCATCTGGTAAAGATGTTAGTGTAGCAACAAAAACATCTTCCGGTCTTAACTTTCCAGATACAGTAAAGGCTCTAGAAAATAGTTATGAAAATCAGAGGAGACAAGGACCTAATAAACAAATAAAAAATCAGGTGAGGGGAGGCAGAGAGATTTTAGCACCTAGAAAGAATAAGAAGAGAAGGTGGTAAGTCATGATTTAGTGACAGATCTAACCAGTCTCGAAGCTGTAAAACCACATCAAGAACAAAAAAAAATCTTACTTTAGTGAACTTTCCATAGGGTGAGTCAATCAGTCAAATGGAAAAATGTCCCACGGTTCCTCATGAATCTTTCCCACACTATAAAATTTAATTTTTGACATATAAGAAAAGTATTTCTTTACATGACACTTAGTTTACTTTCCTTAGTTATTCATATTATATTACTAATTAATTGTGAAGGTAAAATAAATATTAGTAAAACGGTAAAACCAATTTAAAAAATTAATAATTTAATACTTTTCTGTGGGAGAAAACAATCATGGAGATTGAAGATCATTAATGAAGCTTAACTGGATGTCAAAACTTGTTTTGCTCTATGTAGCTTGGTAGCTTGCTTAGTTTCTAGCTTCTCACTACTTGAGCGTATATTTGATATATTTCATTAATTTTATTAAAAAAGGAATATATACGTTAAAGAATACAGATTAAGGAAAATATAAATATCTTTTAAATGTGGTAAATATTTAATGTTTAAGAAGTTTGAAACCCAAACCTCTTGTATCACATCACATAAGAAGAATTTTACCACAAGCATCAAGTTGTATCACATAAGAAAAATAGATATACAACTAAAATAAACTCCTATATTATCATATTAGAAAGAGAAGCTGTATGTAAAACATTTCTGAAAAGATCAACAAACTGAAAAAAAGAGTTGAAGAAAACCTGTTGATGCATATCCCCGATTGAAAGCAAACCCAGGTAACCTCTTTCTCTACAAGCTTGCCGAAGTTCACTTTCTGAAAGGGATTCTACACCTTCTGCTTGTATAAGAATGTCATCTTCTTTTATCCTATCCAGTTATTCCAGAATGAGCATATAAATAAACCATCAACTTTTATCAAAACAATATCAAATATGTTCCATACTCTCTCAACTTTTGCCGGAGCATGTAGCGCAAATAGTTATCTGTTAAATAAGGTTGAATCCCCATATACTTACACATGTTAACTAATCTTGACCTGCAATCAAAAGACATTTATATGTGCATGGTGTAAAATAAAATAAGATTTGCTAACCCAAAAAGAAAATGAACCACAATATTTCAATTATTTTTTAAAAGAAACGGTAAATGAGAAAAACCTGCCAATATTTTCAAGAGTCAGCTCATCCTTAAAAAGTTTTGCGAAGCTTAAGATTTCTTCATTTAAAACTGGATCACCAGTCCTGGCCTATTTGAATCAATGTGTGAAATGCACCTTGGTGATGTGGGAATCGGAAATTGTTTGAAAATTCAATATTCACCTTGTTCAAAAATTCATCAAGATTTTTGGCAGTTTGTTTAATATCTCCGGTGCGTGATTTTTGCACTTCCTTGGCCATTTCCTGTGCAGTGTCCTGTAAGAACTTGGCATATTCAATCCTTGCATTAAGCTTCCTTTTCATGGATTCCTGCAAGCCATGAATAACCATCCAACGATCAGCAGTGTAGGAATCATTTAATCAATTATAAACAAGAAACCAAGAAAGCACATACTCTTAGAGGCTAAGAACCTACAAATCATGAAGCGCTGAAGCTAACAAAAATTATTGATTAATTGTTTCTATCTTCTATCAATCGAAACAACCACGGACATTTGCATGCAGATTCCTTGTATAAGTTGGGAATTTGGGATATATAATCTCCAATATGTAACAGAACCAGTACCTGCTCTTTTAGCTTGTCCTGGAAAGTTGACGGCAACATGTTGGGAAACAACTTGAGGAAAATTGGCAGAAAAAACTCCATGAAGGGAACAATTATGAAAACTGCAAATGGAACCAATCTGAAAATATCAGCTGTGGTCCGAGTGAGTTGTTTACGTTCTCTTCTGGTGAGACTCTTTCCAGAAGCCAACTTAAGCAGCAACCTGGAGGAAATCCTAACGTCCGCCAACAACAGTTTCAATCCCAGCCAGTAATGCTGCAGAGTTGAGACGAGCTCGCTTTTCCAATGAATCAATTTGTTCGACCAATCCTCCCTAAAATTAACCAAAAACAAAAACATCTCATCCATTCCAAAACCAAAAACTGAAATAAAAAATTTGATCGAAATTCTAACATGCTCATTGAAGCAAATATTCCAATAACAGGGCCGATTTCGCTCATCCTCGTACAAAACCTCGTCACCAGAGGCCTAATCATAATCTGCGTCTCCAACTGTTGTTTCGTCTTAATCCTAGTCATTTTTAAGCCTTCTACACTCTGATGACAGTCCTCCAGGGATGTCACCTCCTTCCTTTTCTGATCATTTCCATGTATCGCGCTTTGCCCCTTGTTATCCGTAGAAGAGTAGTTCCTCGCCACCTGGTGCTGCAGCATCAATCTGATTCCCACTGGAACAATGCAAAACACCGATCGGCCCACGCCAAATCTCTCCCTTATCAAATCTCTCCTACAAGTCGAACCACTCCCAGTTTTGCTGCAGTTATTTACATTGCTGCAGTCGGTTACATTGCCGAAGTCGTTAATGAAGAAGAAGAAACGTGAAATAATGTGGTGGTGCCGATCGCGGAAGTTGATCCGCCTCTTGAATCTGGTAATCATCACAGGCATCATCGTTTTCTACCCTCGTTTTCTCAATACATTGATACCATTCGATCAGATACCGGAATAATGGAAGGATATAGGGCCGGCCAGACTCGTTCCTGCAACTAACGATGAAGACAAAGAAGATATGGTGCCGGAATTTGCTGATGAAGATGTTGCAGATACCGCCGAAGAGAAACGGAAAAGGAGAAAGGTGTTATTCAAAAATAACAACGACCAATCATAATAGAATTGAAATATTGAATAAACTATTTATAAATGATGACGTGTCATTTCAATATCATATTAATTATTAATATATTACGTGAATAATTTATTATGAATGAAAAAATCAGGTAAAAATCAAGGAATTTCTTCAAAAGTCAAAATCCTCTCCGTTAAAACGGAGAAAAGCATCTCATGTCGCCGGAAGGCATGTTGTCTACGGACCTCTTCGGCTATACTGTTTTAAGGCAGCTCTCGCAGTTCGTCGCTTCTATCGTATTTTTCAATGGATCTGAATATTTTCTCGCCGCTTCCATCCATGGCACGTCTACCGTCGACTCTAGTTGTAAGTACCAAGAAGCTGTTTTTTTTGTGATTTTGACAAGTGTTTTAATTTTCTTCTGGGTAATTTATGTCGAGGGATCACTGTTGGAAGGTTGCCATTTTTGAGGAGATTTTGGAGCAAGTTACAATAACCTAGAATTTAGGCTCATATGATATGGTTATTGTATCTCTTTTCTCTTCCATTATTTAGAATTTAAGTGCCCTGGATAATACAAAACAGTTGTTGCCTGGGATTCTATCTCTCGTAATATAACTCTCAGGACACCACAATTCAGGGCTAATTCAATGGAGGATCAATATTTATGATTTAGAATTTGGATTTATGTTTCATTCAAAAATTTGTTTTAAATTCAAATAATGATATCTATGTTAGAGTCAGTCATGATCAAATTTATGAAATAAAAATGCAATTTGAATTATTCTTCTCTTGCAGCACTTCTGTTCAGCAAGCAATACTGTATAGCGATGACTTTTGCAGTTTTTGAGTATGTAATTGAATTTTTCTTAGTCCCAGAAGTAAAGGAACGATGGTTAATGAGCAATATTGGGCTAGGGATGGTGATTGTTGGGGAAATTATACGTAAAACTGGTATTTTAACAGCACGTCGAGCTTTCACACACAATATTAGGATTTATTATGAAGATCACCATGAGCTGATCACTCATGGTATTTATAGGTATTTTCTTACAATTAATTTTTAATGATTCAATAAGAAGCTGCAAAATGATGACATAGAATAATCTACCAAAATATCATAGAATCTTTAAATAAAAATTTCTGTCCAATTACCCCAAAAGATTTATTGTGTTCTCTAGTTGAACTAAATGCACAATCAAGCTGTTGAGTTTTGGCATTGTCTTATAATGTACATTCATGATAGAGATATTATTTATTTGAACTCTTGATCTTTTCTTCTTCTGTTTTTTAGAGATGTAAATCATTTTCAGAAATTCAGCTACTTCAGTATCTCTAAATATACCATGCAGAATCATCCGTCATCCAGGATACTGTGGGTTCTTCATTTGGGCTGTCGGAACCCAATTAATGCTTTGCAATCCAATCAGCACTGTTGCTTTTATAGTTGTTACATGGCGCTTCTTCTATAAGAGAATTCCGTATCCATTTGTGGAATCATTGAGTGGCATTACATCTTTTGCTTCAAGTTAAACATGCTAAATATAATTTACAATACTAACAGAGATTTTTGGCTTGTTGAATTTTGTGTCTTTGACTCAAAACAAACAGATATGAAGAATTTTTCTTGAGGGAGTTTTTTGGTTCCCAGCATGTGGAGTACACCCGTAAAGTCCCTTCTGGTCTCCCTTTTATAAAGTGATGCTGTGCTTGAATTTTGAAGTCCCTTCTGGTAATTGTATCCGTTTATTTATGTCAAGTATGAAAATTTCTACATAATATTGGGAATGATTTATTGATTTCTATCTTAAAAACCCTAAAACCTATGTATGGAGGTTTGGGTTTTCGATTAAATAACTTTTTATTATAAATTCTAAAATCAATCCCTTCAATGAATGACTATTGATACATTGGTACATAGACACTTTTGGCGGGCTCATGGGAAATTGGCTACGACCAACCAACCATCTGAAGCTTCAAGGTTGCAAACATCTGCTCCTCCGAACTAACCATTAACGTTGAATATTATGTTCTATTTCTCTCCATGCTGTATTGAACGATGAATCCTTGCATTTTTATTTATTTCTGTTTTATTTTATTTTTGAACACTGAACATGTTTTTAATTATATTTGTAATATTAAAATTGGATAGATGATTTGATCTTGAACTCTTGGTAATGATTTCTCCTGTTAATAGCTATTGAGTAAACTCATTAATCACTATTTTAATCAACACTTATAGATCCGAACATCAACGAAGCAAAGATGCTTGGAGGTTAACTATTAAGGTTTTTGAGAGTTCAACATTCGAGTATTGTTGTGTATGTATTTTCATTACTATTTAATCAATTGAGAGTATCATTGATTATCAAAAGTTAACCATGTTTACAACACTATCTATTTATGTTGGCAACATCATAATATTAACAAGAGTGCAAATAAAGGGCAAATAAGAGTGCAACATCATTATTATTCAAATTCAGGGCATTATCTAAATAAGAGTGCAAATAAAATAGAAGTTGATAAAATTGATTGCCCTAATTGATCTCCTCGATCATGCATTATTGTCTTCATGGTTGCCCTCCCCATGCTCCAAGATAGGATCATTTTCAGCATTACCATCTACAAAATAACTGATATTCAAATTGACATGGTTATAGCTCAAAGCGCCTCGCTTCGAGCAATCATACAATCTTCTGCACATCTGTTTACTATATGTTATCTTGTAGCATTCCATGAGGTAAAATTCTGAAAGTTGCCGACAACCTTTGAGAATCTTAATCACACCCTTGTCGTCAAGCTTGTCTCCACCAATAAGCAATTTATTCAAATGCGGCATATATTTTGCTATCCCAATAGCCAATTCATTGGATACCGAATTATCAGTATTACTTGGTATATGCATGAACCTGAAATTTTTGATATTTTGACATGAATTACTCAGTGATTTTAACCCTTCAGCTTTCATGTTGAAATTCGAAATGTTAAGTTCTTCTAGCAAAGGAAGATTTTCACAAGCTTTTATTAAAGCACTCTCACTAACCCCGTCACAATTTATGCCCAGTCGTTTCAATTTGGGGGAGCTGAAAATAAATAATGAAAGAAAGAAAGAAAATATATAAAAGAGATGTTAGATCATCAATATATTCATCATAATTATAAAAGAAAGAAAAAATTAGCTGAATAAAATCAACTTCTAATCAAATATTTAAAAATGTTATAACGATCACCCAAACTTTTCAATATTAGTAATATAAAGGCATAAAATTAATTAGTGCGAACTTCTACTACGCACCACCTGATAATGCTCCAAATTAATGAGCACCTCATCGATCATAGTCTTTCATCTATACGGTGAGTTTTTCGTATCGAGATTACAATGTGGCAGGTTCTCACAGGCGGTGAGGTGCTCACGAAGAACACTATTAATTAAGGGTGCAAGTTTATTCAAATTAATTAAACATTTTATCAACAAAATAAAATCACGGAAATTCCGACAATTAGCGGAAAAAATGCACACCGGTAAATAATAATGTTGTCTACTTGATTAATGATGATACCCTTAACCTGCTAGAGTGACCCAACAAAAACATCAATGAATCAGACCCATCGGAGGAGTACTGATGAAACGTACCTATGTTCTGTTAGAGTGGCACGAGAACATTCCCAGGTCCGTTCGGCAGGTAAAAGAAGGTTTATAAATACTAACCTTTTAGAATTAAAAAAAAAACACGTTACACTTGAAACATGCATGCACTATACTAGAGAGAGGGGATTAAATCATAATCGGATCGTGTAAGGTTAATGATCATCTCATCTAAAGTTTAAAGGTGGTCTGAAGTCGTGGCGAGAGGCGTTTCGTCCAATCAAGTGACCCAAGTAGTGTGAGCTACATCAGCTTAAAACGTTGAAGATAGGACTGCTTAATTAATTTCAGTAATCTGTTGTATAAACTCTTATTTTTACTTAGTGAAATTAGTGATTAACCAAAAAAAGTGAAAGTAAAATAAAACTCCATTGTAGTGATCTTAATTACCTCTCGGAAATGCACTTCAACAGTTCATCTCCAAAACGATCCATACAGAAAAACTCCACAAGACAGCCAGCACTTCTATGGATGGAAAGGAACGCCATGCCTTTGATATCGTAAACATGGCGATCTTTGACGAAGAATTGAACTTCCTTCCATATACGAGGTTGATGGGCCAACTTCCACCATTCTTTACAGACGGTGTCAGCTCCTATGATTAGTTGGAGAGTGCCGATCATTTTGAATATGACTCCAAGAACGTCCCATGGGAGGTTGGCCCAGTTACGATAGCTATCGGAATTCTGAATGTTCTTCTTCTCTACAAAAAAAATAAAATAGAAGCTAGCTAAAAGACGATGATGGTTGAGGATATTCAAAGAACGAACCTGAAGTAGGCATAGCTAGAGCTAGCGCACGGGAAGGTTGTTGTTTTCTGTAGTTTTTTTTTCTCTCTGGAAGCTGATCGATCGACGCCGTACAGGTAGATGATAAAAAAAATAGGTATTGTATATTTATTTATGCACTGTTCGATCAACATCCACCGTTGATTCATCTAATTTAATTTCGATTCTGTTCCTCATCAGTCAAATGAGAAGAATACAACCTGTTAATCCTTAATTAATATCCATATTTAATGTACGTAGAAATAAAAATCTATTTCTATTTAATATTCAAATCATTATATACTCAGGTAAATAGGGTTAGCCCAGCCCAAATGAAAACTCACTATTTGCATTTGGACCTGGAATTCTAGAATAGATCCAAGTTGAATATTGACCCAACATCTTCATTCTCCAAACCCACCAAGGGTCCCCAATTCATATCTTTAATCTCACCCGTCGAATCATTTATTTATTTTTTATTACTTTTAATCTCGAGATTCAACAATCTTTTTATTTAATTTGAAATTGAGATACTCAGAGTCTCAAACATTCAATAACTCTATAAATAAAATAAAATAAAATTTCAGTGAGTTCATAACTTTGCATAATAAAGTACAGTTTAGATAACTTTGCATAATATCCAACAGTTCATATAGCTTAAACGTTTTTGAACTTAGCTATGATGAGTTCGAAAAAAAAAAGTTGCTATAAAAAGTTAAACCATCGATTTGCATTCATTTTCACTTTTTAATTCTCACTCCTTTTAAATTTTTCCTATCAACTATCAAGCAAGAATGAGGTCTACAGGAGTGGTGCATGCACCCGTGCAGTCCCAGAAACAACACTATTCGACGTGGAGCTCGCCGATACCATATCTATTTGGAGGACTTGCAACTATACTCCTCGTCATATTCATCGCTCTCGTCTCTCTCGCATGTTCTTACCGGAGACTCATGAACAGGAGCATCGACGAAGAAACCCATTCCAATGATGTCGGAGGAAGAGAAAATGAAACCCGCGTAACGGAAGATGAGGAGAAGAAGTTCGTTGTCATCATGGCCGGCTACGATAAACCAACTTTCCTAGCAATACCCACCACCAGTTCAAGAAAAGAGTGATTGAAGTTTCTGGCTGGCATCACGACTGTGCTTTTTTTTTTTTTAAATCGATATCTCCGATGTCGTCCGAAAATATATTATATATTAACTCTTTGTACTTTTGATTTCCCAAGACTGTTGATTGGTTGACTACTTTTCATTTGAGGTCCACAAACAGATCTGCATCTGATCCTGGATTCCTCCTGGCAACCTGCTGCTACTATGGTAATTTGGCAATTTAATCTAAAACTTTTATTCATTACAAACAAGTACCTTGGGGGGTGCTTGCCAAATTACCAGCTTGGGAATAATATTACAAGACCACTTACAAGCTGTGAAAAAATGACAAAAAAAACTTGAATTTGCAAAGCTTGTTTTACATTTATACAAGGCAACAAGTCACAAGCAAAATTCAAGATCCAGCCCAAAACTCTCTACTATTCATCATTCAATCATATTTCTTAATATCCAGATACTATCCATTGACATTTGAGGTTTTGGGGATAGAAGGATTCAACTGGGAATTTTGTGATGACTCCGTTTGCTGAATCAAGTAATGCAAGCCATTGTTCGATTTTCTCTATCCGTCAAAAAATGATGCCATACATATGTACCTATTTCGTGATGACTCGTCTAGAGGATGAGCGGCTTCTCCGTTTGCTGAATCAAGTAATGCAAGCCGTTGTTCGATTTTCTCTATCCGTCGATGAATGATGCAATACATATGTTCCTAATTTAAGAGCTAATACAAAAATTTAGAAATCGTATAATAATAATAATCAACTGTAAACATTTTATATAAAAAATCAGAATGAAAATCATTACGTTTGGAAGGACATAGTTCCCAATCTGTATTATAGGATCAGTTGGGGGGGATAAATTCGGATGTTGAGCGCCATCAAGGTTATTGCTTACTTGCTCAAGAAATGAAACCCGTTCTTCTATTTGTTCAAAATAACCCATAATGTTATCAAATTGTTCCTGTGTCAAGAGTTGATGATAAAATCAATAAATTGTAAAGCTTAATTAATATTCATGATGAAAATTTCTATGTTTGGAAGCCTTACATTGTGTAAGTATATAAAAGGAGTATGCAGATCTTCAGATTCATCATCAGAACCATTGGGGCCATATTGATCGTTGTTATTACGAATAAACTTCAATGAACCTAGCTCTTCCAATCTATCTGTCAATTCATCATTATAATAGATCTGATAGCATTCACTTACACAAAAGTATACGAGATGAGGACAACCATCAAGAACAGCTAGCACACCATCATCATCAAGCCTATCTCCACCAATCTCTAATTCATGTAAACCACACATGTTTTCTGCTATTGCGAATGCCACTTCATTTGATAAAGACCGATGGGTGCGGCCAAAATGTATGAATCGTAAAGTTTTCAGATTTGGACATGAATTGCTGATAGATTTAATCACCTCTTCCGTCATGTAAAAATCTTCAAGGTAAAGGTATTCAAGTAAAGGGAAACGCTTACAGGCTTTCATTAATTCATCGGAGAAATTATCACAATAATCTAGATGGAGTCGTTTCAACTTAGTACACCTAAAAAAGAGGAGGGAGGAGCATGATAAAACATCGAAAATCAATTATAATAATAACAAACACAAAAAAAAAAAAAAATGATCACCTCTTAACAATATGTTTCAAGACTTCAGGGGAGCCCAAATGGCAAAAGCGAAACTCCTCAAGGCAACCATCACTCCGATCGATGGCAAGGCATGTCATATCTGGGATTTCAGTGACGCTCAACTCATTTTCAAGTTCCTCGTCGAACATTTTAATGCTTTTCCATAATTGCGGTTCATGCGCCAGCCTCCACCATGGTTTGCACACTAACTCCGGTGCCGCGATTATTTCCACTGGACCGAGCTTTTCGAATATTATGTAGAGAACGTCCCATGAGAGGTTCGCCCAATCCCGAAAGCTCTCATCTTTTGATTCCAACGCCATCATCCCTTCACCTGGACCAAAACAGGACGATTTCGCATTCTTAAACATCTATAGCTATCTATCTATCGAAAAATATAGTAACAGCGAACAACTTGCGAATCGAAGAGAAAGGGGAAGAAGAAGTATGAAATCAGAGACACCGAGAATAACCTGAATGTTGCTTCGGCTACAAAACTGCCAATGCCGTCCTTTTCTTTTATCGACGATTCGGTTGAGGAATAGGAAATGGAATCCCTAGTAATGCTATTGTCCTATCACTTCCTAAGTTCTGGAGTTGTTGTGTGACGGCTTGGGCTTAGTGGGCTGTGGCCTGTGGGGTAATTAATAAAATAATCATGCATAGTTAAAGGACAAGTGTATAATTAACACATGAATTAAGGACAATAATTTTCTTGATGGTGTAGTACAAGGTAACAAACACACTTCTTTTTTTTTCTTTTATGGTACCTCTCTACAGATATAGAGCTGTCAGGATAATATATCAAAATCATATAATATATCATCGGACAAATCTAAGTGAAAATATACAAAGTAAGATTTAAACTCTGGACTTCAGAAATTTTAATAATTCTTAAGATTAGTGAGTCAATCTTATTTTGTAAAAAAGGTGACGCTCACACGATCTCTTTGATATGTTCTTTTTCTCCAAATGGCAAAAGGTCCATCAAAGTGTCACACTTAGAGGTATATATAGACCAAAGCTCATAAACCTAGACCACTTGGGACGATCTGCTCTTAATGTCCTAGGCTTGTTGAACCGACGAATATCATTATTTCTGAAATATGAGTCGTTATATGAGTTTGTTATATCATTTGAAGGTAAAACATTTCTACAAGTAAAAATATACCCTCTGTTATCAAAATAAACAAGTCGATCAAATAAGAGTGAAGACCATGAACTCAAATCGCATATAAACAAGTTTGGAGTTACATATTTGATCGTCGATGGAAGAAAAATAACTCAATTGACACAGAGAGACTAATTCAACTGGTCACGATAACTATTAAGGTTGATAATAACTCATGGTGTACATAAGGTTGATTTATCACCTTTAGATTTTCTATTTGTAAAAAGGTACTATCATTAAAAAAAACTCAATTAAACCCGGGTTTTTAGTTCCACTACTGATACAAGCATCACAGATTTACACAAAATTCAACGTTTTAAAAAAATTACTATCATAACCTTTCCTATGTTATCACCCAACTAGACTAAAAAAACTCATGCCCAACTAGACTCCGGGTGTGTTCTTGTTCCACCCTGACACAACATATCACAGATTAAAAGCAAACCCAACGCTAAAAAATGAAATTATTATCATAACATTTCCTATGTTATGCTAAGTAGACTCCAGGTGTGGGAACATTTGTAGAAGAACTTGCGGTAGACTATGTAAGATTTCAACAAAAGCTGGAAACACAAAAAAGAATCTGTGTAAGAACTTATTCAACCAGATTAGCTAATATGGGGAATTACAACTGATTACCACCTTGCGGCAGACTCATAGTTCTCAATGCATCCTCGGCATATGACAAGCGGGCTGGAATAGGACGAGCCCCTGAAGCTTCTGTCTCACTTGATTTATGTTCCGAGATCAGAATCTTCTTCGACGCATGAATTGGCCAAACCATGACTCTGATCCGGCTTGGCAAAATAGAAGCAAGATCGGCATATCTGAGGCTAAACGTTACTTTGCTGCAAAAATACACAAGTATAAAATATTAAATGTGGATTAAAGGCGTTCTAACTTCTAATTGTAATACATCTAAACACATCACAGAAGATATTCTACATGCTAAAAAAATTGTTCCTACCAATCATAGTCATCCAATGTAAACTCGATTAAGTTATAAGAAAGGCTGTGATAAAGATTTCCTATCCGATTTTCATATAAAGTCTTAATGACGCTAACCTGCATGAAAATGAGAACTCGACGATAAGCATAATTTACTATACAGTTCAAACTTCAAATACGTATGCAAGCAAGCAAAAATATCAAGTTGTGTATGATTAAGAAAACAACTGAAACTATAAAGAACCCTAAAATAAACAACCTGTTCTCTTCTATCAACATAAGCCTGTACAATTTCGCCAATGTAATCTATGAACTTCTGGAGGGGGAAAAAGAACGTTATAAATATTTTTATATCCGATTTAAAATATATCTAACTTTCTTTTTATCTTACAATTGCATTAGAAGAAAGAAAATCATTTTCTGCTTCCCGAATTGGAAGAAAAAAGGGGATACTATGCTCAATCACAGTGAGTTTTTGAAGGAATGATTTGCTTTCCAACACGCAATGGAATTCTTCACATGGTTCTCCTGCCAGATATAAATAACCAGTAGTGATTAGTTTGGATATTTTTTCAGAATGACCCACTACTGCATTTACCCTTTTTTAAACATATAAAACCTTTTTATGACCGAATTAAGGGAAAGACAGTGATAATGTTTCCTACTCAAGAAAGTAAAAAAAGATTGTCAAACTGACAATAGAGAATCAATGTTTTATAAATTTAAGAAATTAATTTAAAAGTTAACCATGGTGAATCAATGGAGAATTAAAAGTGTGAAGATGAAAGTGTTCATAAACCTTGAAAATGAGTTGAATATGCAATTCCAATCCTTGCCCCTTCCAGACAGCATATCACCTGTTTTAAACATCATTCACGATTGTTTAATTTTATGTATAAGTTTATCATTGTTAAATAGTGAAAAAAACATATAGTTTTTTGATAATGCTAATAAATAACAGATGACAAAACAACGCGATATTTCTACTTAGAGAAAAAAATATCTCTTCTTAGAAAATATACTTTGTAAACTTGAGATTTTATATTAGATTATTAAGCATTGTTCTAGTTTTCAAATTTTCAGAGAAGTCGGTGGGGATTAAATAACCAACTTGCCACTTTTCTCTCTTGATTTTAAATTGCTCATATCCAGATAAAACATAGGCTCCAAGCTTCCAACGCATAAGCATATTTGACAATATATATATTGTAAAATAGAATACCATGAATAATATATACGCATAAGGAATCTATGAACTCGATGGGTTAAAATAGAAACTAAACTAGAACTCTAGACTCTTCAACTTCAGGTCTAGCCAAACATCCAAACCTATAACCTATCTGTTTATTCTGTTATGCCTTATGAGTTTTTTTAACTTGAACCCTTAATTAACTGTTCCCAGAGAAAATCAAGCAATTCGAGATCATTTTTTGTAATTTGAAATTTTTATATTTCTCACTGGACAACTTTATCCTCGCAACATTGCAAGGAAACTTCTTAAATAAGTTGGTGGCTTGTCATTTCAAACAGATGCATAGGAAAAAATAAGTTTTACAACAACAATGTAAGCAACTGAAGCTCCAATTAAGTTTATAACTCAAATGAACAAAAAATCCGAGATATTAATGTATAAAAGGATGAGAACTACAGAACAGAGTATATGACTAAAAAGGGAGAAAAATAGTAAAAGATACCTTATTGCCAATCTTGTATATTGAATTTCCTTGAATATAAAGATCAGGAGGTATGTTTCCTTGATCTGGCATTGCCTTTCTCTCTGTCTCTATGTGAACCTGGTCTACGAAATTTAGGCATTCATTAGAAATAACATTGACATTAAAATGACTTGAATGAGTAAAGATGGCAACCATATCATTTTTCCAAGTTATAAATAATATATATATATATATATATTAAAAAGTAAGTCCTAAAATTATAATAAAAATGTATATGATCATTAATTATATATTTCATAGGAGTTTCTTATTTTAGAGGATGATACCCTCTCTCGAATGGTTGCAAATAGTCCATCATTCCAGTGTTCTTCGTCCAAAGATATTTCTGCAATAAAATAAATGATCAATACAACTGGAAAGTATTCATTTAGTACAAATAATCTGTTGAAAAAACTGTGTGTTTTTACCAAAAAAAACAAATATCTGATGATGAATATTAGCATTACTGGAATGGTTTCAAAAAATTACATACATTTTCTCAAAAGAAAATTTCAGAATTTATGGACTTGTCGTATGACAGGAGAAGAAAAAATTATTAGCAACTTTACACAAGTTGTGCATTAGTTTGTCTTAAAAATTGCCTTACCTGCTGAATTAGTTATATATTGGAGTGTGAAAAAATAAAAATATCTAAATTCTATAGATGGTATTTATAGCTCAGATGGATCTTCTCTATCAAGAAATCATAATTTAAAACTCATAGTATCATATTCATTTTACTCAAGTAAAGTTACCTATTAATCAAGTTCATAACCTTATTTGAATTGATTAAAAAAAAAAAAGACCTTACATTAATAGAGGATTTGAACATGCCACATGCTCTGATACAGATATTAAAAAATTGAATTTGAGTTAAAAAATAGACTAATAATCAAGACATACAATAAAGATTTTCAAAATGAAATAATATTATAAAACCATCAAAACAACATTGTATTGGGTGTAGCAGAAAAAAATACCTTCAGTTATTGCTGCTTTTGCAACAAGAAATTCTTTCACTAGACGTTCATAAACCAGCTTATCAGAATCCCTAAGATTTAATTGTTATTGCTGTTAGCGTAATATATTTAACATAAATCTCAAGTACTCCCTTAGGATTGTATTATTCGGTTGATTAGTTCTTACTTAACAAATATTGTTTGTGGTAAAAAATCTAGAAAATCGAAAAATACAGTATGAGAACATATAAAACTCCTATGTAGAGATGTCTTCTGATAACAAACCAAGAAATACACTTGGATGGAAACAAATACCTTGAAAGGCGATTTTTCAAATCGTCGTGCCTCTTAAGAACATCTGACACTGCAAAGGAAAAAAGAAAGTCCTAAACATGTCGACAAAAGAAAATAGACTATGCACACAATAAACCAAATAAAGCACAATCTTTAAAATTAAAACTACTCACGTCTTGCTCGTAATCCATCTAACCCGTCGCCCTGGATGAAATTTCATTGAAAGAAAAAAAGAAACTATAATAATAATAAAACAGAGAGTATATACACTTTATGAAAGAAATTTAAGATGTAGAGAATTGAAGAAAGAGGGCGAAAAAAAAAGTTTTTCTTTTCAATAACGGACGAAAAACGAACTTTGCGACCAGAATCGCGTGCTCCAGAAAGTCTCCTCCGATTAATGTTCTTCTTCCGGAACACTTCCTCCATGTCGTTATCCATAGTCACCTCAACCCACAGAATGAATTATTAATTTTAGGGTTTTGAAATTAAAAAAAGAGAAACGCCAAAACGGAAGGTAAAAATAGAAGAAGTGGTGACTGTCTGACTGATCACGTAAGTTCGGTGACTTCGGTCCATCAAATTTTGTTTTGAAGTCCAATTATTGACATTTAGCGGTGAGATGGGACGGGTGGAGATTGACCCGGACCCGGTCAGAAGAATCGGGACACAGGCATGATGGATCTGATTAAGGAGAAAAGTTGAACGTTTTGTAAGACCCGAACAAGAAAAAAATGTTTTCACTTGGCCTCAAAAGATAGGTAGACGCATAATACAGGACATAGAAAACACCTTCACGACGAACAGGTATAAAGTTTAAGAAACGACACAAAAACAGCAACTAGCGGAAATATGAGCAAAAAGTCCCCAACGGACCCCAAGTTGATTTAATTATTATTAATACAACATATTTGTAATTTAAATTCGGTAGGAACTTATACTAAAAAACTACAACATCTAGATCAATGGTGGGTTAGAATTCAACAAATAGATTTCTGACTCACCAAAAAACATAGAATGTAAAGTGTGTTAATGAAATGCTTTAAAAAATCATATCCATAGAGAGTCCTACCCTTTTAGGAGATGATTTTTCTTTTATAATAAAAACGACATGAATAATCATTTACGAATAGTTGATCGAAAGGCGATGACAAAGTTTTCCCTTGAAAAAGAAAAAGATGTCTGAAGCACACCAGGGTTTTTACACTCTCCATTGTCCAAAGCCAACTACGTAAGTACGATGAGACATTGATCGTTTTAGAAAACATCGAGTCAATCCTCAAAGATTGTTGAAGGTTCAAACGATCGTAAGATTACGTGGCTTGATCAACGCGGATGACACAAGGTGGATCACATGTGATCACTCATTTTTTTGTTTTAAAATTTATATATTACCGGATATTAGGACGGCAGCCGGAATAGGAAAAAAAATGATCCTCAATACTGGCCGGTTCCCTTTCCCACTAGAACAATAATATTATAAATGGATCATGTCAAAATGTTTTTTTTACCTGCTCTTAAATTTGACCCTCCTGTGTTGCAGAGTGTTGGTGATTTGCAGTTATTACTCTAGTTTGGAAGCATAGAGCAAGCAGTGTTAGTAGGAAGGAGTTAAATGAAGCAAATGTAACATGACATCATTTGGTTTGTAAACAAGTACATATATCCTGTGCTGTTCTTCATCAACCAGAACTCCAGAACCCTTTGATTTTGCAAAAAGGGTAGAATTGTCCAAAATTCAGCTCACATAGTAGTTCACAACTAAGTGATGTGATGTGAAGTGATGTTCGCGGTCATTCTTATTTCGAATCCCAACAACATTCCGCGAAATGAGGCCCTAAGTAAAAAAAAAAAAAACAAAGTAGTTGAGTTTTATGTTAACAGTTGAGATGATAAGGTTGTCTTGTTTTGTGTTTAAAATTGGCCGGAATATAATAATTAACCCATGCTAGCTTGGCAGCCCTTAATTATTTATTTATTTATAATAAAGAGGAGTAATGAGTGAATCACATCCAAAATTAAATCAAATTGATTACAATCCATGTGTCCAAATAAAGAAGGTAATCATGTCAAAATCATACCGGAAGGACTTAGAATTGGAAGAATCGATTCCACAATGGATGATATGATATGATGGGAAGATGACTGATGGATCAAAAAAAAAGCTTAAAATGAAGTTTTGAAGCTTCCAAAATAAAGGGTTCAGCGTCCAAGAATTTGGGTTTCTACACCAGTGTGCCAGGGAAAGAAAGCATCTCGGCGATTCCTCGGTTGGTCTGGATTTTGATTCAAAAAGTTCAACTGATGATGCTGGTTGGATGTTGGGTCATAGAATTAAATGGTGGACACTGGACAGAGACGCAGAAAACAACTACTCTCTAGTCTACAGTCTGCTGTCATCGTATTTAATTATTTATTCAATTAGCTCCACGCCTCCACCACGGCTCCACCGGAGGGCTGAAACACCCAAACGGCCACCCATCTCCAGCTTGTCTGATTACTCTTAACTGCATGCGTCTTTAAGGCCATTAATGATCGATCGATAAGGGGTATTCCCCATTGTTTTCCATCTCTTTGTTTGAAGAAAAGAAAAAAAAACTCCGAACGAGTGAACGCACGTATGCAAGATGTCAATTAACAGAAGAAATAGAAGCAGTAGTAGTAGAAGAAATAAAATTAAACAACTATACATTCATAAATTCATAAATCTCGACCGTCTCTTCGTCGTCTTCTTAATCTTCTTCTTCTTCGATTTCTTCTGGTATGACATACACACTATTCCTCCCCTGGTTATCGTTTGTTGTGAAGAGGATTGGGTCCGGTGGGCACTACTCGTTTATCGTCTTCATCATAATCATTATCTCCTGTGGTGCAGGTAGTAGAGTTGTTCACATGGCTTTTCTTGCACCGATCACAACCCACTTTCCTCATCGTCTTCGTCGTCGCCGATATCGATATCGATGTCTTCTTCCTATGACCTTTCCTGATTTCTCTAGCAAAACCTTGGGACCCAATCAAGATGTGAAGCAACAGAAGCACCGCAATAAACAACCTCACCCACCTCATCCCTACTGCTCAAGCATAAAAACAACGCGCAGAATGGAGCTTTGTTAGAAGAAGAAGAGGAAGAGGAGGAGGAAATGACTAGAATATAAAAATAATGTGGCATGGGCTCTCATAGAAGAAGAAATAACGAAAGGGAAAAAAAAACTAGGGTTCCTCGTATTTACAGAAGCTATATCTATATACATCTCACTCTACAGGAAAATTCCACCAAACCTAATTAATGCAGCTTCAATTCACCTGCAGACACTAAAAAATTCCTTTTTTTTAGCAAGCCAACGAGTGAGAAAGAGAAAGAGAGCTTAGTCACTTAGATCAACGCATTCCATTTATCGACCTTCATCTCCAGTTATCTCCTTAGTTGTTCCATAACTCCATCCATACAGCAAAGTAGCAAACAAGAACGTACGTACGTATCATGCCAGATCTTGTGTACTAATTCATGTATATATCTAGCTAGTCTACTGCTGTCAAGCTAGAGTAGCTAGCTCACTGGATCTGTTTACAGAGCTGTAGAAATGGTACAGATGTTTATAACAGACATTTGGTGGGTTTAATTTCTACGTGTTCATATGCACCTCATGCAGCGTTTCAGACTATAATATCTACCTACTTCATTTCTTGCAGCTGCAGGTATTATAATGGATGGAAATGGGAAAGTGATTACTAAGTTGCTGCTCCAGTTACTTCTTTTTCTTTTTATCAATTCATCTTTCTTGTTGTCTCAAGAAGAAGAAGAAGAAAATATACAGATTACACACAAGTTGTCGCCTGTCAGCTAGTGTTGGAGATGGTAAAAAAAGAAGAGTAAAAGTATTTTTTTTACCAAACTAGAAACTCTTAGGTAAAAATGTTATCGTGTTGGGTTAGAACTTAGGGTACAATGGGGTAAGTTAAGAGGTTTTAGGTGTTTGTTTAATATCCTTCATATTAACAATGACAAAAACTAAACTAACTTAAATGGAAAGGGAACATATATATATATAGCCATCTTAGTATGCAATTAATTAGATCAGGGATTAGCAGCAATTCATGATTAGGAGAACACACCCAGTTCAAGATTCAATAATACAGGGGGAAATTTTGTTAGCACCAGATGAAATCAAGAAATAGAAGCTGAATCTGAAGAGGAAAACAATTCTCAAGTTCACAATGAATCTGAGAAGGCAGTGAGTAGTAATTCAGTCAAAAACAGAGTTACAGGAGTTAATCCAGTTGCTGCTGATCCAGTCAAGTCAAGATATCTAGAAGCAGCCAACTCCAGTCAAGCAGATAAAAACAGTTATATTCGATCCAATAGAGTTCCAGGAAAGTAAGGACACTGGAGTAATTCCTTCTGCAATTTGGAGTCCGGTCTCTAACTAATTCTAACTGTAATAATAACTATAATTAATTCTAACACTTCATACTCCCTTCCAAAATGAAGGAGATTACAAGAGAACTTCATTTTGAGCGAATTAGTTATAGCCAACATGAGACCCAAGTTATGTGAAATCAGAATCACTGAGCTCCAGGTTTATGATTTCTGGAAAATGATTACTTGAGATGATATGAGGCAAAAAAAAACCCAGTTGGGGTTCTTATTATATTGTTTTCTAGAAATATACAAATCCCAGTAACAGATCTCTGAGTCTATTGCAAAGTCAAAATCACAAAAGGCTATAGTTCTACATTTTTGATTCTGCAACTGGATCTGAAAATTGTGTTTGTTTCCTAGAAGATCACGTTACTAGATTTTCTACAATGAAAATGCGCATCATCAAGAAAATCCACATCACAGAAACCAATAATTTTGTGATGATCATTTATGTTCATTTAATATAATAGAGAGTGATTGACAGATATCATACATGATACCAAATCATCAATTTTAAATCTACGTAAGTAGATCAAAGACTTCTTTAATTTAAAAAATGAACAATAAACATAGTGTTAAAAATTAATAGTTAGTCTCCAAAGGTTTTAAAGATCGAATAATCAAAAGATTAATAGATTGGAATAATTTCAAGGGTGATTAACAAACTTACTTATTTTAATGCGTTGAATGGTTTGTCATTAACTAATTGGCCAAGTTATAATAAATGACTACTCTTCTGTGACTTTAAACCAATGTATACAATTTCAAACCATCTTGTGGAAACTTTGCACAAAGAACCTTCAAATAATTAATTTTACTGTAGTCGTGACAACAATGGAGTTCAGTCAACAGTCCGTTGAAAAAAATCTACACCGTTGGTTGCAATCTGTCTTTTCTTACCGAAACCAACAGACGAGATTTAAGGTGAATATATTAAAAATGATAGTCAACAGTGGATGCGAAAACCAATACAACTTTGGAACAGATACCTGTCCCTCTCCTTTCCAAAGTCCAACGTCGGTAACCCTATATTTCCAATTCCAACCGTCCATTCCATGATCCCTTCATCCCAACCGTTTGCACCAAGTAAACGTTCTTTTAAAGCAATCCCATTGGTCAACTCTACTGGGGTTTCTTACATTTCAAACGAGATCTCAACCGTCGGATCGTGACTCATCTTTCCATGCCAAAATCCTTTATCTTGTGTCAGTCTTCTTCATCCACTCCGCACTACCGCTTCTTTTCTTCCCCCAATCCAACCATGGTGAAACACTGAAACCACCGTTCCTTGTGATGTCCAGTTTCCGTTGATCTCGCTCACTATGAAAGACCGGATCGCAATTCAGGAGGCTGCAGCGGCGGGGATTAGTAGCATGGAGCACCTCGTCACTCAGATCTCGTCTCAGTCCCAAATCGATTGCAGGGAAATAACTGATTTTACGGTGGAAAAGTTCAAAAAAGTTATATCGCTCCTTGACCGCTCCGGTCATGCTCGATTCCGACGTGGTCCCGCGGTGACATCTTCTTCTTCTTGCTCTCTTCCTCCGAACCTGACTCCTAAAGTCACCACATCGCCGACAAAGCCGGTCAGCTCAATATTAGATATCGTCAAGCCTGATGAAACAACAAAGCTTAATAGTAGGCTGAGTAATAGTAATAATAGTTTTTATATATCGTCTGCTCCGATGTCTTCGGCGAACTCATCCTTTCGATCTTCGTTGACCGGTGATGGGAGTGTTTCCAATGGAAAATATGGTTCCTCTTCTCTGCTTCTTACTTCAACGTCCGCCGCTGCCGCCGCTTCTCTCTCATCCGCGGGAGAAAAAGTCGCTGTTCCAATGAAGAAGACAGTCAGGTGCCATAATCATGTACACTCCAGTGAAGTCTCCGGTAATTTGGGTCGATGTCACTGCTCCAAGAGAAGGTAATTAAAAATACTGTTACACCGACTAAATTATTCGTTTTTTTTCAAAAAAATCTTATCATTAAAAAAACTGCAGTAGAAAATCTCGAGTGAAAAGAACGATACGAGTTCCGTCTATAAGCACGAAGATATCCGATATCCCACCAGACGAGTATTCCTGGAGAAAGTATGGCCAGAAACCCATCAAAGGGTCTCCATACCCAAGGTCAGTATTTGCTACTCAGTACCTTACATATTCCTAATGACTCCGATGAAGTCCGATGTTAATTTTTAAACAACGTATTTCGTTTTTCTTTTCTTCAGGGGATATTACAAATGCAGCACGGTAAGAGGATGTCCGGCGAGGAAGCACGTGGAGAGAGCGAGGGACGATCCAACGATGCTGATCGTGACTTACGAGAACGAACACCGCCACATTGATCCAACGACTCACTCCCCATCCGTGATAAAAACTGCTCGTTCGGATGGTCGGCTCGTGTTTGGAAACTAATTTAGATCGTTGGTTTTAGTGTATGTCGCCTGAACGGCGAAATCAACAGAAGCTTAACGGTCTACTCTTTCTTCTCTTTCTCTCTCTTCCTTACGTGTTTGTCTTTTCTTTCTCCTTCTGGAGATTTTGAAAAGTGTGTAAAGATTTCTGGAAAACGACAAAGAAGTTGAAGAAAGTTGACTTGGTTATACTGTAGACTGTAGTCGTGTAGTGGGTCTCATTTTAAAACGACACGTAATCACGTAGTTCCTCAATAGCAACGTGGGCTGAATGTCTGGATTGTTGGTCGGTCGGTCGCGTACTCGCGGACGTTTTTTTTAATTTCTTAATTATTAATTTTTAAATAATAATAACTGTTAAGTGTCAAGATCCGGTTAATGCCCTGGTCTGGATTCGGATCTATTAACATCTTTATTTATAAGTATAAGGATTATTGTCAAAAGTACTACTAAAGTTGTTTTTGTGTTAAAAATAACTATTTATATTTTTTTATGACAATTTTACGGTTAAAAATTATTTAAATTTTTATTCATGTGCGGCATTTCTTCACCTTCTTCATCTTCCAGATCTTCTCAGCGTCTTCTATCCGACCTTTTCTGTAATGCCTATTCATGATGGTACAACAGTAGGTTGCCACATTGGGTTTCATGACGACATATTTTTTCGGGGCAAAAAACCCCAAAACCCATCGTCCTCCCAACGATGGCCGGATACCATCCAAGCAACATCGCGGAGGCGCATGCCTGGATTAAAAATGTGTAGCCTTAATATCTTTCTCTTAATTCTTCTAAAATCTTAGGAGGAACAACAACGGTTCAACGATTTCAATGACGGTCAGAAGTAATCTTCTTCTTCTTCCTCATCTTCAAGTACGAGTACAGGTAAAGATGTATGTGCATATGATAAACAAAGTGGTTGGATGTATGAATTTATAGCAGTTGAAAAGAGGGCTTTAGGTTTATTGAAGAATATTTTTTTTACGAACAAGACAGATTTATCTGTCGTTGGAAAAAAAGCATCTTTGAATCATCATCATTAGTTGATATGATATCAGCGAGAGTGGTTTATCAAGAGCTAAGAAGCTTCATTACTTCTAGTTACATCTCAAAAATCTCAGTCAACCCTTTTTGCTCCAGCTCTATTGGAGGAGGAAGAGAAGAAGATGTGTGCTCAGACGTGCCTAGACCAGGCAAGAAATGGGAAAGGAAGCCATATCCGACCCCAATGAAGACATTAATACGTAGAGCAAAATCACATAAACAGCTGCAAAAAGAGAACCCATGTAGCATTATTGAGAAAGCTTCTGATAATGGTCTTCTGGTTTCAGAACTCCAAGACTTCAACTGTTGTAGAACTCTGTATCCAAGTTCAAAGTTACCGGGTTCCAACCGGCATCGCCCCCTAACACTGACCCAATTTATAATTTAGTAGGATTTAATTTGAATCTTGGAAGTTGGAAGAGAATATCTTTTTCACTTTTTCATCTTTTCATCGGAGGGAAGGGTGATTTTTTTCTTTACCTCTCCCGTGTCCTTTCCCTCTGCAAGACTGCGACTGTTGTCGGATATTCAAGGTCCGTATCAATTTAAAATAATAATTAAATCAAATGCTCAAAGGCCTTACTGCCAATAGGCCCATAGCCTCGTAATTCGTTATAGAGTATAAAAGATTTATTAAGGTATTAAATTAAAATAATCATATTTCCGAATATATCAACAGACGGCAACTTACCCCACCACCCAATTCGCATCTGTCATCCACTACATACATAAATAATACGTACTATTTTTAATTTAAGACAAGATTAAGAATGAATTATCTTATAAGATATTTTATAATAACATGACTCGATGGATGGTTAGGATATCGAGAACATAGAATGGGTGGTTGAGATTTATTAAATAAAAATCTATGAGAAAATATGGAATTTAGAAACTACTTTTTTCCTATAAATAAAAATATTTAAAACATAATAAGTAAAAAATTAAGTGAATAGTTTTATCAGGACTTAAGACTTAAGCGGTAATTAATAAATTATTAATATCGTCGTTGTTCAACAAATTCCACCATTTTCCTTCCAATCTCTTTATTCACTCTTTCTCACTCACTGCCTCTTCTTTCTTCTTTCTTCTTCAACAACAACAAAAAAAACGACGGAAGAACCAAACCAGACTTCTGGTTTCAGCGGTGGGTGAGCAGAAAACGGAAAACTAATCGTCGGCTCGAGAAAAGGCGTCACCTTTACCGCAAAACCCTCTGAAAAATTCGTACCCATTTCGACATTAACCACGGATTACAACAACCGCAGCACTGTTACTTCTCCTCTACCTATTCCTTCGCCGCCGTCGCTCTCTGACCCATCCATCCACCCGTCAAAGTTTCTTCTTTTAACTTCCTCTTTTTGCTCTCTCTCTCTCTTCTTTCTTTCACTGATCCGGATGGGCGGTACAGACCACATTGTCGCCGCGCGCCGCGCTCTTCGGTCGAGTCTCGACAAGTCGGCGGCACTTTCGTCTTCGCTCGATAAAGCCGGTCAACGGCTCGACGAGATCCGTCAACGATTACCTTCTCTCAAATCTGCCGTCCGCCCCATTCTCGCCCCCAAAGAAGCCCTCGTTGCTGTTGGTCCTCACATTGACCGTGCTGTGGGCCCCGCTGCTGCTGTTCTCAAGGTTTTCGATGCTGTCCATGGACTTGAACCCTCTTTGCTCTCCGATCCCCGTCACGACCTTCCGGCGTATCTCTCTCTTGTGCGGAGGCTGGAGGAAGCTCTCAGGTTTCTCGGCGACAATTTCAGTCTTGCCGTTCAGTGGCTTGATGACATTGTAGAGTATCTTCAGGACAATTCCGTTGCGGATGTCCGGTACCTGTCGAATCTGAAGAGTTCGCTTCAGGTTCTTAAGGATTCCGGCGAAGCACCACCACTCGACGGCGGTCTTCTAGACGCGGCTCTTAGTCGGGTTGAGAACGAATTTCGACGGCTACTCATAGACAACACTAAACCCCTGTCAATGAACACTTCTCATGTTGACCAAAGCACAAAGGTCATCGCGCCATCTGCATTGCCGGCAGATGTGATATGGAAGCTACAGGTTATAATGCAGTGGGTGTCAGCAAACTGGCGGCTGGATCACTGCACCAAGATTTATGTGGACGTCCGAGGATCCAACGTGACTGCAAGTCTTCACGCGTTGGATTTAGATTACCTCGAGATCTCAACTTCCGACTTCAATGACGTCCAGAGTATCGAAGGCCACATTGCCCAGTGGGGGAAGCACCTCGAATTCGCCGTGAAACATCTGTTTGAGGCGGAGTATAAGTTGTGTTGCGACGTTTTCAACCGTGTTGGACCGCCTGAGGTTTGGATGGGTTGTTTCGCCGAAATGGCAGCACAGACCGGAATCGTTGCTTTTCTCCGGTTCGGGAAGATGGTGACGGAGAGCAAGAAAGACCCGATCAAACTGCTGAAACTCCTCGACATCTTTGCCTCTCTAAACAAACTTCGGTTGGACTTCAACCGTCTGTTCGGCGGAAAGGCATGCGCGGAGATCCAGAACCTTACACGAGATTTGATCAAGAGAGTGATCGAAGGCAGTTGCGAGATTTTCTGGGAGCTCCTTACCCAAGTGGAGCTCCAGCGAGCCGCATCCCCACCTTTCGATGGCGGCGTTCCCAAGCTAGTCAGTTTCATCACCAACTACTGCAACAGGCTTCTCGGAGACGACTACATGCCGATCCTAACCCAAGTCCTTGGTATCCATCGTAGCTGGAAACAAGAGAAGTTCCATGATCGGATCCTCACCGACGCGATTCTCGACTTGATCAAAGCCTTGGAACAGAATTTCGTAACATGGTCCAAAGCATATCAAGATACCACGCTGTCGTTCCTGTTCTCGATGAACACACACTGGCACTTGTACAAGAACCTCAAAGGAACCAAGCTCGGGGAACTTCTTGGGGAGGCATGGCTGAAATATCACGAACGCAGCAAGGACCACTACGCCGCTAATTACCTCCAAGAGAGTTGGGCGAAGCTACCGGTATCTCTAAGCAGAGACGGTTTGATATTATTCTCAGGCGGAAGAGCAGTCGCCAGGGACATGGTGAAGCGTCGTTTGAAGGCCTTCAATGCCGCTTTCGACGAGATGTACAGGAAACAATCCACTTGGGTGATTCCCGACAGAGAATTAAGGGAGAAGACATGTCAGTCGGCGGTAACCGTGATCGTTCCGGTCTACCGGAGTTATATGCAGACCTACGGACCGTTAGTTGAGCAGGATTCGAGTGCCAGTAAATACGCCAAGTACACGGCACAGTCGTTGGAGATGATGATCGGATCTTTGTTTCTTCAGAAGGGTTTGGATGCTGTTCGATTCCGATCCACAACTCTGCATTCTTCTCCCAATGGAAAGATTAACAACGGTAATGATGTAGTCACCGGCGGCAGTGTTCATCGCCAGTACCACACGTCTCCCACTACTACCACTGTTGCTTAACTCAACTCAACTCATCTAAACCAAACTAAACTCGTTAATATATCCTATATTTATGTGATTATGTCACGTCATATTTTAAGTCAATGCCACATTACCGGTGAGGTTAGAAGTTAGAACACCCACCGACCACCGTTACCACAAACCTGTGAGAGGAAGAAGAAGCAAAGTCTGCGGCAGTTAAAAAACTACATAAAGATTAATCATTATCACAGTAACAATTAAATTTTCTAAAAGTCAACCATTAATCGGAGATTTAATCAAAAAGACGTTGAACCAAAATTATGTTTCTAACTTTGGTCTACATCATTTATTTATTATCAAGTAAGCCCTTATGGGTAATTTTTCTATTATATCTTTTATACTTTAGATTTTACATGTGTATCCCTGATTGGTTAACTTCTCATTCTTTGCTTAGGGTGATTGTTTACGTTAAATTTTGGTTACGATGTAATTAGGGATTCATTTAACATTATAAAAAACTCGGTTCCTTTAACATTTAATTATATTTTATATTATATAATTTTTTTATTATAGATTTATATTTTATATTTCAAAAATTATATATAATTTTACAATTTCTCGTTAATAAAATATATTAAAAAATAAATTGTATTAGTGTCAAGTGGTAGTGGTATTGGTATCCGTTGTCGGTTTCACCTGTGAATCCACTATTCATTGACACGTAAGACCATGACAACATGAACGTGTCCAAACTTGTTATCGTCCTTTTTTATATTCCACTTTCTCTCAGACTCTCACCTTATCCTGCTTCCTTTCCCGTCTTTCCTTTATTCCTTCCCCCCACTTCCGAAAACACAAGCAAGCATTCTTCCCACGTCGGGTCGCGCAATTGATGATACCGACGGAAAAGATCCAGCAGAGACTGGAGGTGCAAGATCGGGATCGGTTATGTCTCTGTTACTCAAGGCTATAGAAGTGGATTCGGCCGTGGTTCCTTTCTATAAAAGTCGCGGATCGGGTGTGGTGGTGGAGAATGACGGCGGATCATCGGAGAGTTCATCTATTGGAGCTGCGGAAGAGAGTTCTTTGGACGACTTATCGTCGTCTGCTGTGGAAGGAGAGGAGGAAGAGGTTGAGAGTAAGATGAGGAGAGATTCTTTTTGTTCATTGGATTCGTTAGAAGATTCGCTTCCTTCTAAGTAATTTAGCTTAAATCCTTTTTTTTGATCTAACGGCCAACATCCAATATCCAACACCAGTCAATCGTTTTCTATTTTGCCTGTCTACAGAAGAGGACTGTCGAATTACTTCAACGGCAAGTCGAAATCATTCGCGGCGCTCTCCGACGTGGTCACAGCGCCACTCACCGCCGCGGATCTGGCAAAATCGGAGAACCCATTCAACAAGAGGAGAAGGATTCTGCTGGCTAACAAAGCTCGTTGGCCAAGACATGCTTCGTGCGGTTGTCTCAGTTCAGTTTTAGCAACGGAGGAAGCAGCATCTATCTCTCCTCACCAACAACATCAGCATGTCGAAAATTCTGCTTCCAATCTCTTCTCCCTCGAGGAAGACAAAGAAGAAGAAGAAGACTACGACGACGAAAACAGTGATCAGGAAGAAGAAACGCCACAAGAAGGAAAAGAAGATTCGTTTCGTTCTCCTTCTTCTTCAATTTCACAATTGAGGAAACTGAATACGAGGAACAACAATCACTCAAGTTTCAGATCTCCAAGATCCTTCTCTGTAGGCGATCTACAACAACACCATGCTGATAAATTCTTATGAAACCAACCAACAAAGAACAAACCAACCGATCGATCGAGATTAATTTCATCTCTTCCTTTCTTGATGTTGTCGGTGATCACGATGAAGCAGGAAAGAAAACAGGGCAACGACATTTGTCTGTAAATATTGCTTCTTTTATTCAATCTAATTTCTTATTTGCCTTTTCAATCACCATTTCCTCCTCACTTATTAAAAACCGAAGCCCGAAGGAGTGAAGAGGGAGATAAATATTATGGATTTGTTTGATGATTATAAATAAACTATTGGCATTATCCATTGGCATACTTAATGGAACAACAACTGGATGTATTTTATTTAGCAGACAAAAGGACCGATGATCAGAACACAGTGTATTCATTTGGAATTATGTGTCAAGTAGATCTTTGGATGATGTGCAGAATGCAGATCTTATCTTCTATACTATTTTAAAATAAATAAAATTTGTTTCCACCGGATCAAGTGATCCGAGCCCGGATATTAGTTTACCCGACTAAATCGGATAAGATACGAATTCGAGAATCACCCGATTATCGATTATCCAGCACTATCTACCTCTCGTATCAAAATATAAATAGAATTGTCCATTTGTCTAATTGAGCAATTGTCCCGATGTAAATTGTAATTTATATATGCCTCTGATATTTAATGTTCTAAACAATTTAAAGGGTTAAAATGAAATTCTACGTCGTTTCTTTCTCTCTTTCTACGGGATCTGATCGTGAAATCTCTATTTCCACAATTTTCAACCGGCAGCTAAATAAACCGACACTCCGATAGGAAGGCGGAAGATCGTTCTTTTCTTCTACAGAGGTGATGAAGGTTCTTCGTTTCTCTTCGTCTGATTTCCTTTCAATATTTCTTGCAGATTTGAAAATAGACAGTAGAATCCAATTTTTTTTTGTATGCTTTCTTTGTATCTTAATTTGCTGATCGATTGTTGCTGTATGCCTTGTGTGTGGGTTGTACGTTGTGTTTTATGGTCTGATTTGGAAAGGAGCAAAGATGGCAAGTGGATTTTTGTTTATTTTGATGTGGTTCGTTTAGGTTTGGAAAGAGAATCGATTTTTGTTAGCACATATTTTCTTCTTCTGTTAAAATGGGAATAAATAACAAAGTACTATGTCAAAGTCATGAAATTTCATAGAAATTATCAATTCCATATGTTCATGTGAATTAATATCTCTTCATCAACTTTATATAACTGTTCAGTTGATTTTTGTCATCATCGTTTCTGATTTATGTTTACTTGTTTTATTTTTCAAAATAGCACTGAAATCAATTAGAGAATTTTGTCTCATTTTCACTTTGAACTCTAATACGAATTTGACTCCTTGTAGTTTTTGCAATAATGAAAGTGGCAAGTTCTTTCATCTTTTGCTCTTGTTTGGATAAAATTTATTTTTTCTGGAGGGAAACTTTTGTTATGTGAACATGAAGATGGTATTGAATTTAGTAGAAGATGGCAGACGATGTTTTTACTAGTTTGTTTTCCATTTTATTTTTTGTAATACAAGCACATATTTTATTCATAATAAATCAACCTTAGTAAAATATTTTTGTAACTTGTAATTTTCTTATCATGTTATTTCAAGGATTGGGATGCACGTACAATTTGCGCCCTCAAAGGGTGATGCGCGTCGCCCATTACCCTTAGGCAGATCCGGGTTGGATCCTCCCTAATTAAATTAGGGCATTTGTGATTCAGACAAATCACCTCCTAGCATCCTTTCAACCTCCAACCCTCCCCTCATTCCGACTAGATTTTTCGGTCACCACCCTAGGCAACCTCCGGTGTGCTTGATTTGCATCAGAAAAGAAGAAATCTAAGTATTTTGGCATAATTCAGGGATATATATATATATTATCTAATTACTAGTATGTCAATAATGCCACAATGTTTTCCCTTATTTGTTTCTGTAAATACAAATATGACATTGACGATTTGACACTAGACGCGATTTTGCACAAATGCTCCTAGTGGCGGTGCATTCTGAACTGTGTTATTTTGAGTATTTGACTAAGCCTTAATTTTGGTTTATCTGAGGTGTCGAGATGTGACCAAATCCTAGATCTTTCACTGATATATGTTCTGCAATTCTGCATAGGAATTACGAGGTTATAAGTACAAAATACAAAAATTAACATTTTAAAGCTTCAAATAATTTGGTTGGAATTATGTGCAGTTTGGTCGAAATCTGTAATATGTACTTTTGTTCAAGTAAAAGTAAATTTTTCTTTTTTTCTTTCTCAATTTTCTGCTATTTTAGAATAATTTTTCGATCATAAAAAAGCTATTGTATCATTTTACTTTAAAAATATATATTTTTTTTTTGATATTATCTTGTATGCATAAATTTGGTGATATCATTGAATTTAAAGTTCTTCATTAGTTATTTATTTTTGATGATTTATTAGTCATTAATACTATAAAAAATTACAGTTCTTTTTAATAAAACATCTATATTGTTAATTGTGTTCCAGTGATAGGTAAAATTCTTATCCACCACTGACTAGATATTACAACATTCAACCTCATCCACTGTTGATCAGAAAATGGTACTTTTCTTTTCTCTTTTTATTTATGTATAAATGTATAATCATATAGTACCACCACTGTACCACATGCATTGGATAATATCTAAATTGTTTGTTTCTTCTTGTTTGATGATGTCTTTTTTAAATGATCTTTGTTTGACTATTTTGAGATTGGTATCTAAATTAGAATCAGATACTGCCTTTTCATCTGTAATATTCCTTATTAAGACGGTGAACAAGATCGGAACAAAGAAGGGATTTTAATTAAAGCATAGAATATTTGTTAGTAAGGTTGGTACTTATTTGGAGGGTTAGTTGGAAGTGCGTAGCAGATGTTTTCTGTTAGGAAATTTGGTGGTTCAATGGGTGTTTTGTGGTTTATCCAATGGTGCTTAATCACCAACGTCTTTACATCCCCAAGAATTTTGTTTGCTTCTCAATGCTAGTAGGTCTATCACTCTGTCTTGCAATGTTATAAACGTAATCATTCTGAAACCTGTTAAGTTTATTATGCTTACGATTAGGCCTTAATAAGGGATCCACCAGACTAAGCAACCTTGGCCTGAAACTTTTTATCAAGCTGTCTGTGAATAGTTTGGAAAGGTTGTAAATTTGGGGTGAATATGACGTGGTATCACTATGATTTAGAATTGGATAGAAATCATAGAATGCGTTACTCATCATTACCATGTTTCTCATAGCGACTTTCAATTTCTGGCGTAGTTTTCAAATTCTTGGGATTTGACTTGTAACTTAGCAGTTTCTCATAATATTAGGAGAGGCTTGATGTTGATTGTTTGTTTCATTCTAGGTTTATCACTCTAGCTTTGTTAGTGAAGAAGGTATCACCAAAACTTGTGGGTGCCCTCTCCTTCCTTTAAAAAGTCACATCAAAGGCCCTGCTCCACCCTCAGATCCTGGTTCCTCCCTAATCTATTTTTGTTTGATTTAATTTAAATTTCTCCAAGATATTGTTTAAGCTATATGCATTTATTTTTAAGATAGCAGCGACATTGTTGATGAAGCGATCACATTCTTCCGTGCAAATGTATTCTTCAGAAATTTTGATATCCAAAGCTCAGCTGACAAGCTCCTTATTTATCTGACTATGTACATCAACATCGCTCTCAAAAGGCTTGAAGGTTGCAGAACGTTAGCTGAAGGGACCAAAGCCATAATAAATTTGGGCCTTGAGGATGTCCCTGTACCAGGAGAGCCAGGGTTCCCATTTGAAGGTCTTTTCTCACAAGCTGGTTCTAATAGGGAGGCAGGTATGTTGTCTGTTATATTTCATAATTCTGGGTATTTAATCTTTGATCTTTTATTCTTAATTACTAAAAAATCATCGGTCGCAGAGTTATTCAGAAATTACTTAAAACAAATCAGAGAGGAAACAAGTGGTAGGCTATTAAGCTGTGCTTACAGACTTAATGGTACTCCAAATAAATGGTGGCTGGCATTTGCAAAGAGAAAGTTCGTTAACGTTATTGTTCTTTAGTGTCTTTTGCTCTGGTTTCTTCTTCTTATGATACATCTACCAGGTGATAGGGAATCAAGATGGGCAAATTGTGTTTTGAATTATAGACATCATTACAATGATGTTTTTACAAATATCGTTCAATGATTATATTATATCTTTATTCAGGTTTTATACAATTGGTTCAATACATATCGATAATATATCATGTCAAGTTTTTATATATATATATATATATCATGTAAACCCTTTCTTGATTGTATTATTGCTTGTATAAGTACATGACTAAATCTCTTATTGTACTTCTATTTATTTTTTAAACAGAAGAAACATCTAATAATACTTCTAGATGATGAGTCACAACCGTTGGATTTGTGAGATGAAATGAGAGTCTCATTTAATTAATGTGGATTTTTTTGAACAAAAAAGTATGATTTGTCAGTTGATGTTAAAATACGTTGATAAACTAAACCAGTAAAAAGAGTTGAAATTTTAATACTCGGCAAAGAATGACTCTGAATTTTCAAAATGCAAAATACGACCAATGGAATGGTAGCAGGTGATAAAACAGTAGAGTTTGAAAGTAAATATGTAACCCTTACACAAATAATTGACTGCTAACTAAACATTTCTTTTCAAATTCCAATACAAGTGAAAGAAATCTTTGTATCAAGAGCGACTCGAGTGTGGTGCGTTATAAAGAAGTATTGGTATTTATTGCAAGCGAAAGGTAGTTTTGGAAATCGGAATAAGAGACGGTTGATCCAAAAATAAACGCAAGCTCATAAAAAGTAAAACCTGGTGGTTAATTCTTCTTCTTCTTCTAAGAACCTCCCTTCTGTTTGATTGTGATCTTGTCTCCTAAGCTTAGAGCAATACCTTGCGTCTTGCTCCTTATTCTTATGTACCCGCTTAACTTCCCATCAGTTTGCTTCTCAATACTTACATTTACTAGAGCATCCTCTCCGAATACACTCTTAGCATATAGATTTGCTGCGAGGAAACCACATTGTCCATCCAATGCAGACCTGATTCGAGCAACAAACAGAAGAACATTTTAACCAAAGCTAACGTTTAGCACGAATGTGCAAATTTGGGATAATATAATCAAATTTTCATGAAGACAGAGCAAAAGAAAATACGGTATAGATAATTGCTGATAATAAAAGAGATTGTATAATAGCTAAAAAATAAAAGGTCTCAGAATTTACGGTGCTGTGAGGCATTTCATGTTTGTTGACTTTATAATATGACCCAAGAATTGCTGCTCGTCTTGAATAACAGTGTTCACAGCCACCTGAAATGCAGGACAGAGCCATTAACAGTTATAAACAAAAGACAAACAATGAAGATGAAATATGAAAATGGACCTGAAATATGCACATTATAATAAAATAATTGAACAGGCAATAATAAATAAGATAATAGTATATGTAATGAAATTTACTACGATAACAAGGTTTGAGTTATCCATTCCACCGGGGATATGACATGCTATAACGTCAAATAATAAATAAGATAGAAAATGTAATAAATTTTACCACGATAAGTTGATAACACAATGTTTGAGTTATCCATTTCACGCTACGGAACACTATGGAATAACCGGGGTTATGTCGTGCTATAACATCCGATAATAAATAATATGATAGTAAATGTAATGAAATTTACCACGATAAGTCGATAACACAATGTTTGAGTTATCCATTCCATACTATGGAATAACCGGGGTTATGTCATGCTATAACGTTCGAGAATAAATAAGATGATAGTAAATGTACTACAATAACGCAAGGTTTGAATTATCCACGTTATGGAATAACAGGGGTTATGGTATGCTATATAACGCCAGCTATATTTTTAATAGAAAACACTTCAGGAGTTCAGGTGAGATATTTACTTGTGAGATTTCATATCAATGCATTTTTTCTCTCAATGCATTTTTTTTTAAATATCAATGCATTCTTTTTCTCAATCATTTGATTTATAAAGAACGGCTGGGATTAAAATATCTCATGGGATCTCACAAATAAATATCTCAACTGAAGCTAGTCCATTTTTAATAATTATACATAGTAGTCCATTGTTCTAAAAAATGTTTATTTAAAACAATCTAATATATTAAAATAGGTATAGTTTATATAGATAACAGAGTAGCAAACTAAGTTAACTAACACATTAAAATATGTCTATAGTAGAAAAGTAATAAAAGATCAAGCCATCGGGGTTTAATTAACAATCTATTTAAAAAAATGAAGAGCTGGAGATCAAACTTTGGAGAGCAGAGAAGCAACAAAGTTCGTCAGAGAAGGCGAATAAGAGCTCACCGGAGACCAAAGTAATCTCCGAAGGCCAGCAGTGATTGTTGGCCAGTTGGAAGCTCTTGTAATTGGCACTATTTGGATGAAATCATGATTTATTTAAGGGACATTAATGATTTATTAAGGTAACATGGAAAATCTCTCCCGGATCCACATGATTACCCGAATGAAATGGAATGATTTTTCATTTTAGCGCTAGAAAATACGCTACGGGATTAAATCGTGCTATCGCATGCATAATTCAAACATTGGCTATAAGAAGACCAGGGTTGATAGTTTGATTACTTTGATACTTGATAGAAATTGGAAATAACAAATGACAGGTATTTGGGTTATAAATTATAACGGGAATTCAAAACATTAAGCAAACGAAAATTTGTATGCAGTAATGTAGGCATGTGCGAGAAATATAGCATCATTGATTTATCAACTGATCAACTATTATAATTTGTGATGCAGCATAATTTCACTGTAAAAACTGAAATGCAAAATTTTAAAAATAGGATGGTTTACCTTATTTTCCCACTCAAATTCTGCCCACATACTTCTGAATGCTACGTCAGAGCATGTAGCAGGAGAAATGTAGTCCATAATATCAATGTGAATGTCACTAAGGACAATGACTGTCCGTTCATTAACATTTGAGGTTTCATAAACAATATTACCAAATATAACTCCAGTTTCAGTTGAAGAAACCTTAATATTGGCTCGAATTTGCTTGGTCGATTCTGGTGCCAGTGTGTAATTCTGTGGTCTTTCCACAAGTTTTAAATCTCCCATGGTTGCCAATTCCAGGCATAAATTCTGAAGAGTATTCCTCGTCCGATTAATGACAGTAACATCAAGAACAATATCATAATGATGAACTGTGACATATGCTTCAGCATACACAGGATCACTGAATCCCGTAAGTTGCATGATTCGGTTGAGTTTATTAGCTTCGTCGCCATCATTTACAAACTCTCCAGTTGCACGTTTTAAATCATCTTGAACCTCATCCTCCAACTCAAGCTGGCTCATGCCCTGTGAAATCGAAGAATAGTCAAGCAATCTGTAATTGATGATTGATTATTCTATCTATATATTGTTTTTTGAGTCCAAAAGAAATAATATGAGACAAAATTCATCTAATCTTTAGTGTAAGATGACTATTTACACCATGGCCTATAGGTTTATAAGTTTATTAGGTTATATAATTATCATCCAAAGGCCAATCAGCTGGAATAGCCAAAAAACTAAATAACCATAAAAGACAAATTCAAACAATTTACCGAATGAAAACCTGATTGAGATATTATCCATATTGATATTTGAATGATTTGATAATAATAGAATCTGTATGAATATTTTTCAGTGTTTTGGATTGGTAAATTTAGATAGCTTGACTATTCTCCGTATGGCTCAAATCAAAGATTAAAAAATCAATACTGGAGTTAAAATCAAAGTAATTTGATGACAATAAATATTACAAAACATACCTTTCTACTCTTCAAATGGTAGAAGTCAATGAGATCGTCGGGTTGTGCATGAGATACTTGAACCTTTGCCTTTATCTCCTCAATCTCACGAAATTGTTTTTCTGCCAGCATTTTTGCAAAATTCTGACGGCACGACTCCAACCATATCTTCCTAACTTCATTATCAGTATTGCAGAGTAACCTTATGCACACTAATATCCTATCATAAGAATCATTGTCAATTGGGTGTTGAAGATATGATGACTGCCCCAATTGTAGCATGGAAACCATAATTAGCAAGGCATTTGTACATGCTTTGTTGACTTCAACTTTAGATGGTTGCACTTCTCCAAGTCTCAGGATAAGTTTTGTCAAGGTGCATGAAACAATGGCACCTAAGAAAAAATCCCCAGTGAGGATCAATGATCTCAAATTCCCTGGTGATGATAGAGTTCCAGAAACAAGAGTTGGAGCAGAAACTGCAGTTTCAGAGGCAGCACTTTGTGTAGCATACGTTCCGTCAGCAAGAACAGCAGGCTTTCTAGATGAGGCAACAGCAGAAGAGTTTATTTTCTGAGAATTCACTTGTTTATCTGGTGTTGTCTCGGTTTCGTCGCTAACAGTGTACAATGGAAGATCACCAATGCACTGCTTAATTGTAGAAATCCCAGACTCCACTTCAGATAGAGAGAGACAGTATTCCCCAATTATCCAGAGAGCACTTGAACACACGCGTGCAGCACGGATCTGGTAAAAAGTGTCTAACATTCTTGTAATAATAGACACCCGAAGCTTGGGGTTCGATTCAATAATCTCACGCACAAACAGGACAACATCAAGAGCTGAAACCACATTGCTATCTCCTAAGAAGTCCATCAATAGATGGACAACTGTGCTGGCAACCTCAAGGAACTTGATAGCACATGTGTGTATAGCTTGAATAAGCATCTGCCTATATTCCCCACTATTTTCTAGCTCTCCGCTCTGTGTCTTCATAACTTCTTTCTTAAGTGTAAGTACAACCTCATCAATGTTCTTAGAGGTTATAAGTTCGAGAACAATATCAATTGTCTTCCTGCGGATATCAAGATTAGGACTAGAAAGAGCCCTGAGCACATCCATTATCATATCGACCATGATCTCTCTGTGTAAGACTTTAAGCTCATTAAGCCTGTCCAACACAATAAGTTTCACATTGTTATCACTCTGCGAGACAAGAAGCTGGCAGTAGGTATTGGCAGCAGCTCTGATAGCAGTAGGTGCAGACGACAGCGACACAAGTGTTCCGGCACATTCAGATACAACAGCTGTGGAAGGTACATTCAACAGTGAAATTATGATTTTAATGTACTTGCCTTTCTCACCACGGTTTGTCCGACATACCTTACGGATCAGGTCTAGAACAACCATTTGCATCAACTCACCCCAATCAGCAACATTGTCTACATGTGACAAAAGATAATTCACAGCTCGATCTTGTGCACACTGAAACAACATCAAGAAAGCATTCCTCTTGGCAGAGGCATCATGTTCACTAGACAATGCCTTCTCAATCATCTCAGGAGCATCAACCAGAAGCTGATCCCCATTAGGGAGGTTGTAGATAGACATGATTGCAAGAATAGCGTATCTCCTTATAAACGGATGTCTATGCTCCAAATTGGAGAGAACTGAGGGGATCAACGGCTCGATAATTTCAGTCTCATTGAGCCTACAAAGAAACCTAAGTGTAACGCCCCGGATATACTCATTGGGATGCTGAAGATTATTCCTCAAATTCTGGCAAATCAAGATCATTTCCGGAAGTGCCTTTCCGGAAGAGTCCTTCTTATCAATGATCTCGAGGTACAGAAGGAGGAGCTTCTGGATTGTGTGGTCTTCGGAAGGGAGTACGTAGCGGATGATGGTGATGAATAGATGCGGGATGCTTTCCCCGTTAAGCAGAATCATGATAGCCTTCTTCATCGCATCGATCTTGGAACCGACATCGCTCCCCTCCAGCGCTTCCTTGATCTCATTGGCAAGAGCCGGTGCACTCTTGTCGAAGTGGACGAGCAACGTGCACGGTTTCTCACTCATCTTCACACACACAAAAAATCTACCGATCAGAATGAGAAAAATTATTTGGGACAAAACCCCCTAAAATAAGAACATGACCGGTGAATTCTGGATAGTTGTGGATCTTATGGATCTCGGACGAGAAGAAGAAGAAAGGGAGCGTTCGTCGTACCTTGGGTGAGAAGAGAATCGGAACTGATTGCAGGTATGAACGGAGAACGAGATCTGAGACGACCGAACAGATCTCGGATTCTCAGATCGCGGATTTTGTTCGCAAACTAGAATTTAAATCCAGCCCACACCTTGGTCAAATTACAAATTACATGTACGTAAAAGATAATTTTATTTTTGTAATTAGTAAATTTTGTTAAAAGAAAGGTGTGATTGTGTGAACTTCTTTCTACTCAACAGTCAACACCGTTCATTATTTATCGATTTCTCTTCAACCGTCAAAAAAGTCAGAAATAATTTATTCCATTTTTTTGAAGTGTTTTTTTTTTTACAAATATTAAAAGTTCAAATACAATTGAATAAGAAAATAAAATGCGATGGGGTTGATATTATGATATCCAATATATCGACCTTCTTCTATATAACTATCCTTCCCAGTGTTCTAACTAAAAATTTGGCCTCAGGAAGGTTGTCTCCCAAACCTGCATAATAGTCTTTTCCAATTGTGAACCACATTTTTTCTTAAAGATATCAGCTTTAAAAGATATTCTACAGTCTTTACTATATCAGCTAAAATTACTTCTGGGGTCTGAGAGGGTGTTGGCGATGCCTCCTGTTTCGTTCAGACTAAATGTGTCATGTGAGACAACCAATAACATTTCAATGTAGGCCCCATGGAGGAGTCTGATGCGTCAGTTTTTGACATGATTCTATTACATCTCCAAATCTAATATCTAGATGTGTGAGGGTCGGAGGGAGAGTTTGATATTTTCCAAAGGGCCTGGTTGAGATATTCAGAGAGTTGTAGAAGAAGTTTTCTAATATATGGGCAATTAAAAAATAGGTGGCTGATGGTCTCAATTCCCTGACCACAGAGGAGGCAGGTTAGTTGTATGGAGATACCCCATGCGACGAACATCTGTAGAGTTTTGATCTGTTTATTTTTTATCCTCTACAACATTACTGAGAATTTTGTCGGCATATGAGACCATATACCTTTGGCTAGAGGATCCTTAGTGGCCTTGGTTCTTAAGGCTTCAATGATGGTTCTTAAGTTCTGTTTTCCATTTCCAATTTTTCAAATTAGAGAATTTTCGACCCTGCATTTCAAGCATTGATCGGTTTTCTCTTTGGAGTCTAAGATCTCTTTCCATTGGGCAGAGTCAATGGAGTGTTTAGGGCTAATATTGTTAAGAGCCATGCCTTTGGTGTATCTTCTCTGCATCCATTGTGCAAATATAGATTGCTTATCACATATTGTGGCTGTTTTTTTAATAGGAGCAACAAAGGCTATCATTTGGAGGTTTCTAACTCCTAATCCTCCCTCCTCCTTAGGTAGAATCATTAATGACCATGGTATCCCTCTCCTTCCATCCCAAATGAACTGGTACGCCAGCCTTTGAATTTTTTTGTGGACAGAGGAAGGTAGATTGATGCCTTGGGCCCAGTATGTGTATTTTCCAGCTAGTATCCAGTTTACTAGTTGGATTCTACCTCCATAGGAGAGGTATTTGCCCCTCCATTTAGCTAGCAAGCCTTCTATGGGTTGTATTAACTTTCAACATTAGTTGTAAGATTTTTTTTTCCCTGTTATGACTTATGGGGAGGCCTAGATAAACTATGGGGAGTTTAGAAACTGGGAAATCAAAGATCTGTTGGAGTTCTGTGGAGCTTTCACATATCTTGGAGAAGGTGATAGAACTTTTTTGAGGATTGATTGTTAGACCTGTGAAGGCTGAGAATGTCTCTAGTATGCCTTTAACGACCTTTAGAAATTTGGGATTGGCTGAGTAATATTTTTTTTCAAGTGTTGATTCATTGATATTAATGTAAAATTGTAAATAGCTGAGTTTTATTATTTTATACAAAATTACCATAGCTAATTAACATAAAATATCTATCTAATCCCCTATTAATCACTTTTCTAGCCAGGATTCCGCCGGTAACAAATTTGTCCTTTTCGATCCTCGCATTCCGCTCTTTCCAAAGGTGCCATAATATTGCTCCTAGTAGCGACCAGTGCAGAGCTCAAACCAGACGACGACGATTTTCGCAGTAAAATTGAAAGTGCAATCTGGTCCTATGGTGACGACGACGTTTCCTGCTGCCACCAGACATTCATCGATGACTTAATTCCCTCTAGAATACGCAATTGTAGAAGACGTGGTCAACCGTCTCCGCATCGTTAGAACACAACATGAACCTAATCGGACCTGTCACTCATCTCTTCTGGATTTTGTCCATAGTTGGGATATTCCTCCAACACAACCTCCACATTAGTAGATTCATTTTGTTGACCTTGGCCCCCCAAATTTCTACTGCAGGATTGTCAGTCTGCCGATGCTTCTTATCCAGTTGATTTCATAATTTCCATTATATGTCGTGCATTTGTAGGTGGCCTTTCTATTTCTCATAATTCCTTTCCATGTCGGTGAATCATTGTAACGTGGTTATATTTGATTGAGCGACTGGTTGCGGACGTACCTTGATTTCATCCATCGTGACCAAATTGTGCTACTGGTCCATAATTTTGTTGCTTTGTTGATCATCGCTGATACCTGGAGCATTCCAAAATCTTGCAATCCCTCCTCCTGCGGAAAGATCATATTGGTCAAGGCTAACTCTTTCTAAGCCCACCATGTGAATTTGTGACTCTGTTTAACTAATTATTAGACTAACAATAAACATTAACAATACAAAGTATTAACCACTCTTATTGGGCTCAATTACTAATTGATATAAAGTATAGTAACTCACTCCACATCACCAAGGGAAGACATAGCAACAAGGATATGGGCATCGGACGTCAACAAGTATGCTATGACGATGTGGAGGGCTAACCTTCGGAGGATCACGATGCAGGGACAAGCTGATTGGGTGGGGGTACCCTCAACCTAAACAATGCTGGTTGTGCACAACAAAGCTGGAGAGTTTCGACCATATATACTTCGGATGCAGTTATTCCAGAGATGTATGGAGGAAGATCTGTAGGCATGTAGGGGATTTTTTGACAACGACAAATGTAAAGATCGAATCATATATGAACTGGGGAGACACGAGAACACGACGATCACCTGCATGGGGCATGTGTTGGACTATACTTGAGTCAACCACATGGACAATTTGGGGTGAGCGTAATCGGAGGAAGCATAAGAGCAGATCTTTACCGACACCAGAGCTAGTACGGCGTATAGTTGTGGATGTACGTATTGTCTATGATATATCTACATTTAAATCTAGAAACTCAACTATGGAGGACATGTTATTTGTTGTATGAGATAGAGGGGGTATCCAAAATAACCCCCCAACGGATGTTACTTAATAGTGGGTCCGGATCCCAAATTGGGTATGGTAAGATACCCTAAGGAACAAAACTCTTTTGGGGTGGAAGGGTGGCGGTGGCTACCCTACGTTTGTCCCACGTCTGACTAGTCGACTTAGTTGATTGTTGGCGATTTCGATCCTTGTCTTCTTTCGGGGAGGAGGGGAAGAAGGATGTCTTCAATGAACTATGTTCGCATAGGAGTGTCGAGCCATCGGGTGAACACAAGCACATGGCGGGCGGAAGCATATCTTAACCTTTTTGAAGGGTTTCTGAAACCGAGATGAAAGGGAAGGGTGTGTGGAAATATGAGACTAGACAAATGAGTTTTTTAGAGAGTGTATGAGTTATCTTTGTTTTTATTACGATTTGTGTTAATTGTAGCCTTCGGGCTGCCTCTATATGGGGTCAAGTTCAGCGAGGCTCACTGCCACGTGGTGTACCATTTTTTCAGGTATATATTTATCACGATTTTTATTCGAAAAAAAATCTACTTTTCCACGTATATCTACAAACATATTTACATTTTCATTACTAACTTATATTAGATAGACTATCAACTTAGTACAAGCATTTCTGTTGGTATCGAGACCCGTCCAAGCGGACCTCAGGCCGAACAGACCATGAGTCTTCCTCGCCCGAACAACGGGGCTGAGCCGATGGAGGTTCAGGAAGTCCATGAACGAAGTCCAACAAGGGAAGTGGTTGAAAAATAGAGAGAATACTTCACCTTGTGCAAGAGAGATTGTTGTGCGTGTGTGGCGACTAACTTGTAAGCCTATACACCATCAATTTCTATATTTCTGAATAAATTAAACCTTCACAAGTAATCTAAGATCTAGTTTAATTTAGCATCAAAACATTCAAAGTATCCATTTAGGTATTACCATGACCTTTAATGGTGTTCTAAGTCCTGTTAATTCTAACCATATTACGATTCTTTATATTTAACATTCTATTTAAATTTTAAACACCGCTTATCCCAAGTCCCAACTATATAAAATATCATTTCTCAACAGTTAACACTTATATTTATTTATTTAGATAAAAGAAACATCTAATAATACTTATTGATGGTGAGACTATTTAAGGATGATGATGAGTCATAACCGTTGGATTTGTGAGATGAAATGAGTCGTTCATTTCATTAATGTGAATTTTTTTTAAAAAAAAAGTATGATTTGTCAATTGATGTTGAAATATGTTGATAAACTAAATCCTCGGTAAATTAATGAGACTTTAATACTCGGGCAAGAATGCCTCTCCAAAATCTCAAAATCCAAAATATGACCAATGGATAAATGGTAGCAGGTGATAAAATGGTGAAAGATGGTGATAAAACAATAGAGTTCGAAAGTAAATATGTAACCCATACACAAATAACTGACTGCTAACTAAACATTTCTTTCCAAATTCCAATACAAGTGAAAGAAATCTTTGTATCAAGAGCGACTCGAGTGTGGTGCTGTTCTAAAGGAGGAAGTATTGGTATTTATTGCAAGCGAAAGGTAGTTTTGGAAATCGGAATAAGAGACGGTTGATCCAAAAATAAACGCAAGCTCATAAAAAGTAAAACCTGGTGGTTAATTCTTCTTCTTCTTCTAAGAACCTCCCTTCTGTTTGATTGTGATCTTGTCTCCTAAGCTTAGAGCAATACCTTGAGTCTTGCTCCTTATTCTTATGTACCCGCTTAACTTCCCATCAGTTTGCTTCTCAATACTTACATTCACTAGAGCATCCTCTCCGAATACACTCTTAGCATATAGATTTGCTGCGAGGAAACCACATTGTCCATCCAATGCAGACCTGATTCGAGCAACAAACAGAAGAACATTTTAACCAAAGCTAAAGTTTAGCACGAATGTGCAAATTTGGGATAATGTAATCAAATTTTCATGAAGACACAGCAAAAGAAAATACGGTATAGATAATTGCTGATAATAAAAGAGATTGTATAATAGCTAAAAAATGAAAGGGCTCAGAATTTACGGTGCTGTGAGGCATTTCATGTTTGTTGACTTTATAATATGACCCAAGAATTGCTGCTCGTCTTGAATAACAGTGTTCACAGCCACCTGAAATGCAGGACAGACCCATTAACAGTTATAAATAAAAGACAAACAACGAAGATAAATTATGAAAATGAACCTGAAATATGCACATTATAATAAAATAATTGAACAGGCAAAAACAAATAAGATGATAGTATATGTAATGAAATTTACTACAATAACAACAAGGTTTGAATTATCCATTCCACCGGGGATATGACATATGCTATAACGCCAAATAATAAATAAAATGATAGTAAATGTCATAAAATTTACCACGATAAGTCGATAAAACAATGTTTGAGTTATCCATTCCACGCTATGGAATAAATCGGGTTATGGCATGCTATAACGTCTAATAATAAATAAGATGATAGTAAATGTAATGAAATTTACTAAGATAACGCAAGGTTTGAATTATTCACGCTATGGAATAACAGGGGTTATGGTATGCTATATAACGCCAGCTATATATTTAATAGCATCATTGATCTATAGACTGATCAACGATTATAATTTGTGATGCAGCATAATTTCACTCTAAAAACTGAAATGCAAAATTTAAAAAATAGGATGGTTTACCTTATTTTCCCACTCAAATTCTGCCCACATACTTCTGAATGCTACGTCAGAGCATGTAGCAGGAGAAATGTAGTCCATAATATCAATGTGAATGTCACTAAGGACAATGACTGTCCGTTCATTAACATTTGAGGTTTCATAAACAATATTACCAAATATAACACCAGTTTCAGTTGAAGAAACCTTAATATTGGCTCGAATTTGCTTGGTTGATTCTGGTGCCAGTGTGTAATTCTGTGGTCTTTCCACAAGTTTTAAATCTCCCATGGTTGCCAATTCCAGGCATAAATTCTGAAGAGTATTCCTCGTCCGATTAATGACAGTAACATCAAGAACAATATCATAATGATGAACTGTGACATATGCTTCAGCATACACAAGATCACTGAATCCCGTAAGTTGCATAATTCGGTTGAGTTTATTAGCTTCGTCGCCATCATTTACAAACTCTCCAGTTGCACGCTTTAAATCATCTTGAACCTCATCCTCCAACTCAAGCTGGCTCATGCCCTGTGAAATCGAAGAATAGTCAAGCAATCTGTAATTGATGATTGATTATTCTATCTATATATTGTTTTTTGAGTCCAAAAGAAATAATATGAGACAAAATTCATCTGATCTTTAGTGTAAGATGACTATTTACACCATGGCCTATAGGTTTATAAGTTCATTAGGTTTTAAAATTATCATCCAAAGGCCAATCAGCTGGAATAGCCAAAAAACTAAATAACCATAAAAGACAAATTCAAACAATTAACCGAAAGAAAACCTGATTGAAATATTATCCATATTGATATTTGAATGATTTGATAATAATAGAATATGTATGAATATTTTTCAGTGTTTTGGATTGGTAAATTTAGATAGCTTGACTATTCTCCGTATGGCTCAAATCAAAGATTAAAAAATCAATACTGGAGTTAAAATCAAAGTAATTTGATGACAATAAATATTACAAAACATACCTTTCTACTCTTCAAATGGTAGAAGTCAATGAGATCGTCGGGTTGTGCATGAGATACTTGAACCTTTGCCTTTATCTCCTCAATCTCACGAAATTGTTTTTCTGCCAGCATTTTTGCAAAATTCTGACGGCACGACTCCAACCATATCTTCCTAACTTCATTATCAGTATTGCAGAGTAACCTTATGCACACTAATATCCTATCATAAGAATCATTGTCAATTGGGTGTTGAAGATATGATGACTGCCCCAATTGTAGCATGGAAACCATAATTAGCAAGGCATTTGTACATGCTTTGTTGACTTCAACTTTAGATGGTTGCACTTCTCCAAGTCTCAGGATAAGTTTTGTCAAGGTGCATGAAACAATGGCACCTAAGAAAAAATCCCCAGTGAGGATCAATGATCTCAAATTCCCTGGTGATGATAGAGTTCCAGAAACAAGAGTTGGAGCAGAAACTGCAGTTTCAGAGGCAGCACTTTGTGTAGCATACGTTCCGTCAGCAAGAACAGCAGGCTTTCTAGATGAGGCAACAGCAGAAGAGTTTATTTTCTGAGAATTCACTTGTTTATCTGGTGTTGTCTCGGTTTCGTCGCTAACAGTGTACAATGGAAGATCACCAATGCACTGCTTAATTGTAGAAATCCCAGACTCCACTTCAGATAGAGAGAGACAGTATTCCCCAATTATCCAGAGAGCACTTGAACACACGCGTGCAGCACGGATCTGGTAAAAAGTGTCTAACATTCTTGTAATAATAGACACCCGAAGCTTGGGGTTCGATTCAATAATCTCACGCACAAACAGGACAACATCAAGAGCTGAAACCACATTGCTATCTCCTAAGAAGTCCATCAATAGATGGACAACTGTGCTGGCAACCTCAAGGAACTTGATAGCACATGTGTGTATAGCTTGAATAAGCATCTGCCTATATTCCCCACTATTTTCTAGCTCTCCGCTCTGTGTCTTCATAACTTCTTTCTTAAGTGTAAGTACAACCTCATCAATGTTCTTAGAGGTTATAAGTTCGAGAACAATATCAATTGTCTTCCTGCGGATATCAAGATTAGGACTAGAAAGAGCCCTGAGCACATCCATTATCATATCGACCATGATCTCTCTGTGTAAGACTTTAAGCTCATTAAGCCTGTCCAACACAATAAGTTTCACATTGTTATCACTCTGCGAGACAAGAAGCTGGCAGTAGGTATTGGCAGCAGCTCTGATAGCAGTAGGTGCAGACGACAGCGACACAAGTGTTCCGGCACATTCAGATACAACAGCTGTGGAAGGTACATTCAACAGTGAAATTATGATTTTAATGTACTTGCCTTTCTCACCACGGTTTGTCCGACATACCTTACGGATCAGGTCTAGAACAACCATTTGCATCAACTCACCCCAATCAGCAACATTGTCTACATGTGACAAAAGATAATTCACAGCTCGATCTTGTGCACACTGAAACAACATCAAGAAAGCATTCCTCTTGGCAGAGGCATCATGTTCACTAGACAATGCCTTCTCAATCATCTCAGGAGCATCAACCAGAAGCTGATCCCCATTAGGGAGGTTGTAGATAGACATGATTGCAAGAATAGCGTATCTCCTTATAAACGGATGTCTATGCTCCAAATTGGAGAGAACTGAGGGGATCAACGGCTCGATAATTTCAGTCTCATTGAGCCTACAAAGAAACCTAAGTGTAACGCCCCGGATATACTCATTGGGATGCTGAAGATTATTCCTCAAATTCTGGCAAATCAAGATCATTTCCGGAAGTGCCTTTCCGGAAGAGTCCTTCTTATCAATGATCTCGAGGTACAGAAGGAGGAGCTTCTGGATTGTGTGGTCTTCGGAAGGGAGTACGTAGCGGATGATGGTGATGAATAGATGCGGGATGCTCTCCCCGTTAAGCAGAATCATGATAGCCTTCTTCATCGCATCGATCTTGGAACCGACATCGCTCCCCTCCAGCGCTTCCTTGATCTCATTGGCAAGAGCCGGTGCACTCTTGTCGAAGTGGACGAGCAACGTGCACGGTTTCTCACTCATCTTCACACACACAAAAAAATCTACCGATCAGAATGAGAAAATTATTTGGGACAAAACCCCCAAAAATATGAAAATGACCGGTGAATTCTGGAGATCTTGGATCTCCGACCGGAAGAAGAAGAAGAAAGGGAGCGTTCGTCGTACCTTGGGAGAGAAGAGAATCGGAACTTGTCGCAGGTAGGAACGGAGAATGAGATCTAAGACGACCAAACAGATCTCGGATTATGTTCGCAAACTAGAATTTAAATCCAGTCCACACCTGGGTCAAATCACATTTACGTAAAAGTTAATTTTATTTTTGTAATTGGTAAACTTCTTTCTACTGAACGGTCAACACCTTACACCCTTATATAGCGCTCTCACAACCGTTCATTATACATTGATTTCTTTTCAACCGTGAAAAAAAAATCAGAAATAATTTATTTCTTCATTTTGCCATTCACGTTTCTTCATTTTTGAGTTGTGATTGTATTAGCAAAAAAATGACGACCTTTTATGTTGGACAATGAATACCATCAGAATTTTTAAGCTTCTCATTAAATTTTATTCACTGTTCTATCTCAGTAAACTCCAAAGGAAATAATTTTTTTACTCATTTATACAATATCACTCTATTATAAGTGAAAAACTCTGGACAGTTTTGATGGTATTTATATTATCTCACGGATTTCTTGACTCGTGGACCTCCGATTGCACGGGCCTTGGACGTCCGAATCCATGGATTTGTGTGGTTTCTGACCCAATGGTTGGAGCTGGACCAACAGTATTATTTATACAACCTATGAAATATAAGACTGGAAGTCTGGAACACCTCTATTATTGTCAACTTCATCTGATTTTTAATCATTGCATTAGGAGCTTGTTTCATACATTTCAAATTTGTTTGAAATAGCAATACAAACGAATTTGTTGTTTCTCTTGGAGAGGAAGTTTGCGACGGCGAATGTTATTGTATTCTTATGATGACTCCAACCATAAAAAAGTGTAATTGAGCTCATACTCGACTCGTTGGGTTCACGACACCCTAATTGAAGTAAATGTTATATATATATATATATACAGCAAATATCAGGCACGGTACCGTGCCTGGATACCGTGCCTGGATACCGTTCAATTCACGTGTTCAAAATCATGACCGTTGATTTCTAAATATATATATTCTTTTCATTTGTCGTCTTCATCTAATTTCTCTGTCGAGCAGGAGGCTGGAGAAGATTCGAAGCTATCCCCTCTTCTCCTTTCTTCAATCGAGCAGGAGGCGAGTTCCCCGGAACTTCAATCGAGTTCCAAGCGAACTGCAATCACTCCCGTGGAACTCGCTACTGCAATCCCGCGGACCAAAATGAACTGATAATCTCTGTTGTCGAGAGTTGGAGCAGCAAGATTTCACTATTTGAGGGGAATGAATGAGTTGTCGAGGGTCCTGCGTGTCGGGAACGTCGAGCGGATTGCAGTCCCACGGAACCGTTCAGACGGAGCTGACGCAACTCCACGGAACCCATCGCGAACTGCAATCTCCGCATCCTCTGGAACAGTTCTGTCACCGAACGGTTCCGGAACCCAATGCTTACTGCAATCTCCGCGGAAACCATCGCGAACTGCAATCTCCGCATCCTCTGGAACAGTTCTGTCACCGAACGGTTCCGGAACCCAATGCTTACTGCAATCTCCGCGGAAACCATCGCGAACTGCACTCTCCGCGAACTGCAACCCATCGCGAACTGCAACCCATCGCGAACTGCAATCTCCGCGGAACCCATCGCGGTTCCGCGAACTGCAATCTCCACGGAAGCCATCGCGGTTCTACGATGGGTACCGGAACTGCAGCTCGCGATCACGATGGTTGCCGGAACTGCAATCGCAGTTCCATCACTGCAATCGATGTCGGACCTGCAGGATGTAGTTCCGGCATCTATGAATGGACGACCACCATTCGTCTAGCAAAATAACGGTCAGATTTGGCGTCGCACGGGGGAACGTTCGAAAGACCAGCCGTTCCAGAAACTTTCCCTACATATATATATATATAAATTAATAAAATCATAATACCATAATATCAGACTTGATTTGGTTTCTATCATTTTTACTAAGAGAAATACCACAAATCTGGAACCTTGAAAACACCACAAATCTGGAACCTTGAAAACACCACAAATCTATCATTTTTACTAAGAGGAAATCATTTTCTGCTGAGAAAATTCACACAAAATACAAGTGTAGCAGATGCAAAGTTTAACAAAATAATCAATGAAGACAAGACTTAAGATCGGTAAATCAAAAATTTTACATAAAGGAAGATAGATCTCAGTGCATCATCAGAATGAATTCTACAACACATTATATGAATTATGAAAGATAAAAATTTATTTCTCAGTGAAGCAAATGGCGTATAGCAGCTACCGCATCACCTTTGTATTCACGCAAAGTCCTTTCAGCAACCTTTTTGTCCAACTAAATATTTGAAAAGAGAAACACATATCGACACAAGTTTTTTGAAAAATAAAATACGAATAATGGAAGAACACTTTTACCTCAAGTTCATTTGTGATGATATCAACATCAGTCAGATTGATGCTAACAGCAGCTAGTTCCTTCTCTCTGTATCAGAAATAAATCAGTAATTCACTACTTAGCAGTTTGGGATCTAAATCCCCAAATTAATGAGTTAGTTTATACTTTATAAAAGATGAAATGTTTATTAGCCAAACTCATATAAACATGCATAATCTACCTCTGCTAGTTCTATCATGCTAATTGTGCAAATTTAGGATTTATTGATTTAAAGTAATAAAGTTGGAAACATTAGGTTTGCACATTGTTAGTAAGAAGGGTCAGTTTCCTACAATCATAGATTATAAGATTTCCAAGTTTTGTTATTCTACCCTTCCTCTGTGGCACGGTAGATAGTAGTAAGATTTATAGTATCGTGAGTTTGTGATTATACATTATGAGTTTATTTTTTTTAAATAATATCTTCAAATGACAAGGAAAGATTACACAAACATGTGGGGGTGCCCTTTTGTGACTTGCATATCACATGAAGATTAGAATAAAAATATCCAAATGGTAATGAACTAATGATAATTTATTTTTATTCATTCTGTAATTCTTTTATTTTTGCAATGGATTTTTTCTATAGAAAATCAAAAACAGCAAAATTATCTGAAGTACGAGATTACACAACTTGAAATTAACATCCAGTTAAATTATTTACAGCCCATGTAACTAACCCCATGGTTGTCATACCATACTATAAGTACAGCACAGCTACACTATGTGCACCCCCACTATAATAGAGATTAACTAGAATCCTCTGAACTTTTTGTTGTTTGGACATCTAGTTGAAACAATCATTTATGGTTTTCTCTATTCCTTTTAAATCTGTAATTAATGATATGTACTGAAGTAATTTGAAGTGATTTATTAAAACAACCTAAACATTTATTTTACTTTAATGATTTATTTTTATTACCAGAAATGAGAAGAGAAATCACAAAACTTTGTCCATTTTCAACACTTACAAAGTTACAAGTAACATTTGAAGTTTTTTAAGCTTACATGTATGATGAAATTTATCTGAAACCTAAATCCTAAATCAAGGTTTCTTGTGTGTATGCAGTTATGCGATTGACATATCCGTACACATGCATATGCTAGCTTATAAGAAAATTATGCGACGAGGTCTTTTTTTCTTAGATTTTTATCGTACGTCTAAGGTTTAAACTTCTAATTTCAAAAAACAAAAAAAATTATTCATCACTGTACCAAATATAAGCTCTGACAAATAAACCATATATTTATCTTATAAAAAAGAAGGTAAAACTATACATATATGAATTATGAACATCAAGACTCAAGAGGAGAAGAAAAATCCAATACCAAAAGTTCAAAATCAACAAAAAAACTTATAAACTTAAAACCCTAAAAACCATACCTCAATCGCATGGCATTCAAGTCAGCTTCCCTGGACGAAGCAAGAGCCGCCATTGCCTAAACACGTAAGAAACTATCAATTCTAACAAATAAAGAAAGAATAAAAAAAAAGATTTTGATTAAACAAACAAAAATACCGATTGGACACGGGAGGAGTCCAATTGACGATCTTCAACTCTATCCGTGAGTTTATCCAGAGCTTTGCTTTGTTGCTGTTGATCCTTCGAGTCCAGCGTCATGTCCAAACCTTTGTCAACACCCTCCATTGCTCCCTCTCACTCTCTCAAAGTTATTTCAGAACAAAGGACTAAGTCGCTAGGGCTTCAAGAAAAATGGCCGATACTTTATACTTTCATAATCGGATCCTTTTTTTTGAGTTAATTCATAATCGAATCCCGTAATTTAATGGATCTTATTACAACCAAATAGGTAGCCCCATGCCCCATTATAATAAGGGTCAGTTTCAAGAACCCAATATTTGAGAATTTCATGAGAACCTCGATTCTAACTATTTATTTATTTTCAATTTTAACCAACATGAATCAAAAATTATAATCCAAGATTAAATTAAATGAAGTTTCGTTTTATAATCAATGATTAAGATTCAATTCAGTTTTTAAATAATGAGTTCACCTGAAATTCGACCTTATTAATAATATTAAGTACTTAATGTTTAAACAGGTGTAAATTTGTACTTCAATTGATTTTTTAACCAAAAAATAATATTTTGAAAGTTCCTTTGTATTTGTTATTGGTGATATTATGGTGCGTATTGAGAGTGCGACCTAAGATTGGACCCTTCAGACATCCGTAACTGAGCTGAGGCCCTCAGAGGCTCGTAAAAGACTAAATGTCGGTCATAAACATGCCTTGAGCTAAAGTCAGGTCCAACTCAGATGTGCAACCCCTAAGTATGGACCCAAAGAAGAAAGGGTCAGACCATCCGAGAAGAATCGATCAGATCTCAATTGGTTCCAAAAATGGGTCACCCATGACCCATGATCAGGGACTTGATTCGACCGGGTCAATCGACTGGAACTTTATTCGATTTCCCTCAACCGTTTTTTTCTAAGTTCGATCGACTGTCTGCCAGTGGTGTGAAATGACTCATTTTCCCTCTTTGAAGTCTATAAATAGTGAGAGGAAATTATCATTTGGCATGGTTTCGAAAACATTCGAATACGTCCAGTGCATAAGGAATGGAGCGTGCACCAATGGTTTAGAGCCTCGGGTCATCGACTTAAAATGCCTCTGTACCAAAGTTCATCGATCAATTAGTTTGGAATCGACCAAATTAGGATCAACTGAATGGACACGGATAAAAAAAAACCCACCCTCATCAGTTATGCTCTTGTATTAGTTTTTATTAAAATTTAATGATCATATTAAAGAATGAAGAGTATATATCTTATTTTCAATATTTTATTAAAATCCATTGAATCAATTTATATTTTATAATCAAGATTCAAGTATACATATTTAAGTAAAAAAAAACTATATAAAAAATAGGATTAAAATCACATGAGATATATCTTCATTAGATAATAAATCTCTAATGAAATATTTACATATCTAGATATTGATTTTTTTTTTTGATATTTTGTAATAATATTTCATGGCGATATCTCGATTTCATCTGAATTTTTTCCTAAAAAAATAACCTAAAAAACTAAAAAAAGTCTGATATGTGGGAAAGAATTTAGATAGATGTATGTATGAATGTATATTGAGATTTGGAATGTGATAAATTTTTAAACAGCATTAACAGGTTCGAACAGTAGTTCCAAGCAGAAATCTGAGCCACACAAAGACCAACCTTTCAGTCCAACTTTATCTAAATCACACAGTTTTAGCTGCAAATCACAGAATTAATGATACAAAATATTTTCACTTCAATTAATCTGATTGAACTTTGAAGTAAGATCGAATTACCTGTAGAAAACTACTCTTGATGAAAGCTGTATTGAAACATGTATAAAAAAGCCGGCCGACGATTCTTTCATAAAACTCGACTCGTATGTCTCCATAGAGCTGTTAGGATCAGGTCCTTCAAACTCGATTTTGTATACTCAAATAAAAAAAATCAACAGTCAAAATAAGCTTAGCTAGACTGAACGCATCAGATTGAATGAGTACACCTAACCACAATCAATCTAGCCGTATCAGATCATTTTCCTATATATATACACGCACGAGAAGTGTGGCATGTACATTGAGAATTTTTAGACATACCTTTGAAGGTTTTTGAAAGCTGTAGTCAGAGACATATTTTTTGGTATATAATGGAACTCTCGGTATCCATTTGCATTACATAGCGAGAGCTCGTCATTTCTCCATTAATGCCAGAAGAAATGTAATATTTAGGGTCATTTGCTTCGTGACTATAAGCTTGTTTTAAAGGTTTACACTGACCTCTTTCTATTTCCATGGAAGGTTGGTAGTGTTGGCCAAGTACTACCTACCAATCAAATTTATTACTCAAGCTAGGTCATTTAAATTCATCAGCCACGCATAATAAACAAAACTATATATTATTTTTCCTTTTCAGAATGTTAAACCCTAATTAACCCATTTTTGGTTAAGAATTAACATCTTTTACCTTTTGCAATTCGAAGATGGAGAAAAAAACTGATTTGTTAGTAGTCATGTCATAAAGTCGATTGCGGCGAAGTTCTCTGTAGTTTGAGCGAGGCAAGTTCACTTGAGGAGGAGCATTAGCATAGAATGGATGTTTGGCGAAACTGAGTAATTTAGACCAATAAAAGACAACGGCGTTGGCTTTCTATTGAAATCTACAAGAAAATCAAATACCAATCATTAATTAAAATCGATTATAATATATCATCAGTTAAATCGAAATAGATTTATTAATGTACCCCTTCAATATTTGTAGTCCTTTTTTCCGCATAGAGATCTAATGCTTCGTCCACAGTCATACCGCAGTAAACCAAGTAAGCACATACCATCAAACCTGTTCTTCCTTTACCTGCCTAAGATCTCTAAACATATGAATAGAGATGAATTTAGCTAGGGTTTAGATCGATCGATCAGTATGCATTAAATATACCATGCAATGTATAACTGCGATATTTCGTGAATCGCGAGAAAGCCATGAGTATACACTTTCACAAAAGCGTTTAATCATTGAGAGGGGAGGCACGTATTTGTCTTCAAATGGATAAACCTCGACGCGTCCATGAAAATTCGAAGAATTGTAACTTTGTTCAATACAAAGGTTGTAAACCTACATTAATTTAAGCAATGCAAATTAAACCTAATATTTACATGGCAGGATTCCGTTACTGGGAAAAAAATTAAACGACATTTATGAAAATATATATGGTGACAAAATCTAGTTAATTAGGATTAGGGTTACGATTATTTATGATGAATTCACCAATGATGGAATATTCATGGTGAAATTCTGCCACCAAATATCCGCCATACAATTATAGTACATTTGGAGTTTGAGGAAAGGGGAAATTTATAATGTACATTACCTTGTAGCATCCATGATGCTTCATGTCTAGAACTGTCTTGACATGTGAAAGTGGATTTCTGAATATTGCTCCAATATTCTGAAAAGGAAATGACATTGCTAGCAAGTGATTTGTTATATAAGACATATCGAGATCGTATCCACCAACTAGTAATCGTCTCCTATTCTTCGATACTAGATTTCGCATGAAAAGATTTTGAAAAAAATCAATTAACATGCGATTTTCGCCATTATAAACTGTCGGGGAGTTTGCATGCTGATCTGATTTTGAAATTCCCATACCCATGCTTAACTGATTCAAATATGAATCATATAGAAAATTATTAGATTTCGAATTTTTGATTCATACACCAAAATTTCCACCAGTATGAAAATTCGAAATAAACAGGCACGTATAAAGTTGGACTCTATCAAACTCTAAACCTTATGAATCAATAATACTTTGAAAGTTGATTTAAGCTGATCATCCCCTAGCCTTGTGCCGATTTCTTAGAACTTCTCAGCTATATTTATATTTCCCGTTAAAACTTATTTATAAGCCAGCCAGCCACACCATACATGTAGAACTAGATTGTGATTTAGCTACATGGCATCAGGGCTTCTGATCGAGATTTTTCTTTATAAAAAAACCAAATACACAAATGTTTATGCATACTAAGTTGATTAGAACCAATTCCCTGTTAAATTTCTTTCACAAAATGGTTATAAGCCATTGAGTCTGGTGTTATTAAAGAAGCAATTGGAAGAACCCAGAAATTAACCAAGCATGACATCAAAACCCAGAACAATTAATGATTTAATGTGATTAAAAAGAAAGAAATTTTATAAACCTAAATTAAATGACTAAGTAATCCATCTGTATGTTAGCTAGGATTCAGTGCTGAATCCATCCGCGGGTTTGGGGAAGAAGAAGAACCACCATGGCTCCAGTGTTAGAGAGGAAGGAGAAGGTTGATGCGGATGTGAAATCTCCTCCTCCCAATTGTTTGGTGTTCTGGTATTTATAGAAACCATATAAAATATTTGTCAATGGGAAATAATGAAATATATAGTTACCCCTGAAACAAAAGATCTCTTTAATTTGGGTAACACAGTTATTGTCTATCAGATTGCATAAAAAATTGTATTTCCATGGCTCTATGTACTTAGAACACATCTTGTGATTACCAAAACCTAACTCAAGCCCAAAGAAAGGGAACTCTCATCATCATTATCTATTTATCTTATAATCATGTGTTATAAATGATTTTATTCCAGTGTTTTCAATAAATTAATTTAAATCAATGGCATTAATCATTTGTTGTTCAAGATTTTGCAGACAGCTAAAATTTCAATTTAAGCTAAAGCCTATAGCCTAAAACTAAAAGCCAAAAATATCTATACTTGAATTTATTTTCGATATATTTTATTTTACCAAACAAAAAATATGTGATAAAATTAACTGATCAGTTGACCAGTGAATCAGTAATCATAAAATAGAACCCTGTCTTGCCAAATACTACAGGAGGGGACAAATTGGTAAATGGAATGACCAAAAAGTCATATCTATATAGAGCTCTATCCCCCAGGGGGTGGACTCTATTATTAAAATAGAAACGATATGTGGAATCACTTATGTATAGTGGACCTAAAAATAATGGCAGAGTTTTCCCTTGGCAAAGGAAAAAATGCCTTGGGTACACCAGGGTTTTTACACTCCCCATTGTCTTAGGCCCACTACGTAAGAGCGATGAGGCATAGATCGTTCTAGAAAATATCGAGTCAGTTCCCCAAAGGTTGTGAAGGCCCAAACGATCGTAAGATCCGGGGTTGGAACAATGCGGAAGGTGTGGGGTGGATCGCATGTGATCACACCCTTTTTTTGTTTCGGAATCTATATTATCAGTTGGTTTTGTTTCAAAAAAAAGAATCAGTAATTACGAAACAAGACATCTCCAAACTGAAAACTGAAACAGACAAAACACAAAAACAAGTACCAGGACGATACCTTTAAGTTGGTTTCTGAAAAACAAAGATGTTTATTCAAAGAGTTACAAATAATTCACAAAGATGTTGAGAATGATATAGTTACAGACTTACAATATATCAATCATTTTTTTATCAATAATTTACAGACTTACCTTTATTTTTTTATCATTCTTGATAAAAAAAAATGGTGTATAAGTATAGCTGTAGTCTGTATATTTTGTTATTCTTTATAAAAAGTTGGTTTTTACTTATTACAGTAAATCACAAATAAAACCCGTCCATCTCACTGCAGATCGATGCCTTCATCTAAAGCAGTAGAGCTCATCATCACATTCGAATCGATCTGCTTGTCCAGTTTCTTCTTTCTCCGTGCCTCGTATGCTTCAAAACCTTCCATCTGTTGAATTTTCGCAAATACAATGACCTCATTAAAATTCTTACAAAACAATTTGCAAGCAAGGTTTTCAAAAACTTGCTTGTTGAAACGATTCAGAAGGGATAGGATTTCCATGAATGAATATGCTCTGCAAAACTTTGGACTCTTTCAGCAGATTTGGAGGAAGCTATGCAAATCAAAACAAAACTGTATTATAAAATAAAAGATAAAAAATACCCATAATGATTTAAATTTGTCTTTACATTTATCTAAAATCCAGATAATCCGCAAATGGTAATTTTTTTTACCTCTTGTAAATTATTTTTGTTCAGCATGAGAGACTTAAGACGCACCAGATTACATATCGATGAAGGTATAATTTCAATGGCATTATCTGCACAAAGCAATGGAAGCATTTGCATACATATAAAATAATCAGTAAGAAACTCAAGAAACATGTATATATTTCAAGATTTGAAGACCGAGTTTAAAATGTGCCTTAACATAATTTTGTATACAGCTGAATGATACGTCCAACATTACACTGTAATCACTTAATAAAAAATGCAAAAATGTAAAACCTTCGTTTATAAATAACAAACAAAAAGAATGGGAAGCCTACCACTGGCTTGCAGTTCTTCTAAAGACGCACAACTTCCAATAGACTCGGGAAAAGTTCGTAATTTGTTGCCTGACACATTCAGAATCAGAAGCTGCACGATTAAAGCACTTAGTAAGAATTGATCTACTAAATTACCAAGAACAATACAACCAACAAAAACATTTGTGTATTTGGAGAAGAAAAAAACCCAACAAAAACAAGAACTAAGTAAAAAAATGATTAAACTGCAAGATTGATATTTACCAAACAAATATACAAAATTAGATTGATATTTTCAGTCAATCTTTGATTAAGAGGAATGCACAGGTAGCTTAGGAGGCAATAATTCTGATACAACACCCTAAATAATAATACTTAGAGAATACCATGTAGAATCAAGGCAACACCCAATCTTCATTATTCACTTAATAAAATTTTAATTTTATAAAAAAAAGTGTGTTGTTAATCAGTTGATTTAAGCACTTACATTGCGTAAGCCACCTATGGTGTCAGGCAAGCTTAATAACACATTGCTCTTGACAGACAACTGTTCAAGCTTAACAAGCAAACCCACTGAACAAAAAAACATGTAACATGGTCATAGAAGAACTCAAGAAATAACATGTTTTTTCGACAGTCTAGAAGTTCAGTTTACATAATAAAATACTTTACAGTAAAACAATTCAAAAAAATGAAAAGAATCACAAATAATCAGAATCAATCTTTGTATGATTGACTGGCCAATGCATTATTCTCAATACCATGCTTCAAGGGCACAATGGTACACAGTGCACTGATGAATTTGATGTAGATGTTTTAAATTTTAATGAGAACATTGTATTTTTATTGGACACAATACCCCATGTTTTAAGTGTCAATACTTGATGAGATCTATCTCATATCCTATTTATTATTTTTATTTATGTCCCAAAATTGTAATTCAAGACATTGTCATTCATTATTTTATTGGAAAAAATGTACTTCTATAAATAAAGCATATTATAACAGATTATTCGGAAAAGTGATGTTACCATGTGGTTGTTGACCATAAAAAACCCATCAAAGCTTGTTTTTCACAGATTAGAGAACAATGGACTTATTGAAGTGAAAGGGTCAGGTGAGGCCTCAACCTCAAGAAAGCACAAGAAAATAGGAACATGTGAGAAGTAGAACAGCCAATGATCAGCTGAACTGAAAGGACTGATAACAATTATGTTTTGGAGACTAGATGGCAACACCTAATAACTATTAACTAGCCTTAGGATCAAAAGTTGGGGTTGGCACATGCTGAATTGCTGATTACCTTATATGAATCAAGACAATAAGAAAAGTCAATCGACAACCTATTTCATGTCAATTCTCCAGCCCTCATTGGGTTAAAAAAGGTCACATCATTGGCCATTCCAGCACATGCTTGGGAATACACTAGTGATAGTGAATAGTATGGAATATGGAAGGCATTGGAGGCACAAAGTGTGAGCCAGAATTTCCTAAATTGGTTCTGTCTGTTTGTAACATTTTTGGCAATCAATTTATATTCACCTTGCCCAAAAAAGCGAAACACATTATATATTGAAATATAGAATATCTAAATATTAAAGAGAGCAACTTACATTCAATCGGCAAGGAGGCCAACTGATTCCCATCAAGTATTAGAAATTTTAAAAATAAAAGATTCCCCAAATCCATCGGAAGACGTACAATGAGATTTTCAGCCAAGATCTGAAATTTGGAAACCAGTTCGTATTTAGCACGGTACACAATTACTATCCAAATGAGTATACTACACAAGGATGTAAAGTTTTCATTACCAAACGTTGTATGCTGATTAACTTCCCAATTTCTGCTGGAATATTAACTAAATACCAAAGAATAAGGACATTCAACATATCAGTAGTTACAAAATGATTCTAGTCATACATGCAATCATCCTAGATAAATACTTAACGCAAGAAATAATTAACTGACTAAGCTACAACATGGTGACCCTTGTGCAACACATATCAACAAGCTTTAATTCTAGAAGACTTCCACTCTCAACCGACGTGAGTATAAATCAGAGTGAAGAAGAAAAAAGATATTTTTCCCATTTTGAGGTATTCACTTTTTTCTCCCTCAGTTTCTTGTCCCCTGGTGGGTTCTAGTCTTTCATCATCGAATGATTCTGATTTCTTTTCATGTTCCAGTTCAGAACATAATTTTATTGTTCTACAGATCTACTCGAGTCTTCTTCAGTGAATGTTAATTCGAGACCCTTGCATAGAGTGTCTAATAAATCTGTTTACCATCAGGTATTCTTTCCTAAATTACTATTACCATTAAACAATAATTCAAACCTCTGTGATGCATTTATTATTGATGACTTTATATACTAATGCATTATCATAGCATTGATCATACCTATTTTATTATTTGTTAAATCAAGAGTGCGCACAATTTTTTGCAACTCGAGAACATCACTTGGGAAATCCTGAAAATTTTGAAATAGCCGAACACTAAAAAATCAATACAATTACCTAGATAAATGACTCAAAAAAAGGACACCGCCTATAATGTGACCTATGCGATTTGGGTCACATAATAAGTGCAAAATGGAAAATTTTATATTCATTGAACTGGCATAGAAATATTAATTTTGAAACAAAAGTTTTTTTTTGATGAATTAAAACTTTCATTTCTGAAAAATAAGTTTGGGCAGTGCCCGAGGTTGCACATGTAGGGAAATGCAAATACAAAAGTATAAAGACATTGTCACTCTCTTACACAGCTGTGACCATGAAAAAGAAGCAAGAAGAAAGAAGCAAAGTCAACTGGCTCAGATTAGGTGACTCAAATACCAAAAATGAATTAAATTAATCTTCTTGATCCGACAGTGTTATAAAAATGAAATTTTCATATTTTCTTTTTAGCTTCTCCTTTGCCATTATTGAGACTTTAAGAGAACTTATGTTTTGGACTTTTGTCAGAATGCTAAAATTATGATTTCCGATAACATGGCATGTCATAGATTTATAGTGGCTGATAAAATATAAGTCAATATAATAAAGTTAAGAATATTTTTTAGAAGTTACTCAAATTATAAAGAAATCATAGCAACATCAAAATATCATGTTTCCAATGAATAAAAGCAATAGTTAAAGTAAAGCAAATTAGCAAAGATTATATTTGTTTTAGGCTTTTAGCATGAGGCCATGAGCGCATGTCTTCACCGCATTGTAAATATGATCAATGATTAGAGTAATAGGTAGTTTAGGCACATGCTGTGTTCGAAATGGATTGTTTTGGAGAATAACATACCTTAAGTTTGGAATCTCTGAGGGCGACTATTCCGGTCGATCTCCACATTAATATTTTATTAGCCCGAGAATCAACACTCTGACTCGCACAACATCCCATCGTTGGATTTATAAATTTATTCCCAAATAATTTTTCCAACTGCCCAAATAGTATTCAGGATCATCAGGGAACGAGCTAGGCGGGAACGTACTACACTCTTTTTTGGAAGATATATGTTTAAATCGAACGACATATGCAAACTAGAGAAGAAATCAGAAATATAGCAACCTCACCAGTCACCAGATGTCGAAGGTCAGCGCTTGAGGCTGCGATGTGAAGAGGTGGGTTCCTCAAAACCCTAAATAAGGTGTCGACAGGAGGAATTGAATGAAATTGTCAAATTGGGGATAAAATTAGACAGTTTTTTTTAGATTCGTAAAGTATTATAATTAAAGTCATAATTGATAAAGACTTAGAAATTGAATCAACTATGAAGTCGTTTTCAATTAATTAACAAAGTTTAGAAAACGATTAAAGTACAAGACATAACAAACCCACCTGCAGTAGCTGATCGGGAATTGAAATTATACAGGAAGTATACTGATAGAAAGTCATCTAGCTTTTACAGACGATGTCGTTTTCTTCTGTCGAGCATCGACGAAAACTTTAACCAAATTGAATCACATACTAGAAGAATTCTCATCCTTTTCGGGAATCCAAATTAATAAAAAAAAGAGCTCAGTAGTTTTCTCGAAAAGGGTAAAAGATGAAGCGACTCTAGTTGCGATACTAGAATTCCAACAATACCTGAGAGTACCACTCACCGGAAAGTCTATCTCAAACAGGAATTGTAACCCTTTGATAGCGGATCTAAATGACATTCTAACAAGATGAAGCAAAAAGAAACTATCGTACATGGGAATAGTACAATTAGTGGATTGGGTCTTCCAAGGAAAATTTGGATATTTGATACAAACTAGTACAGTTTCGCAGGTTACAATTCAAACAATAAAGTCCCTAGCCTACAGGTTCATATGAGAGACAGAAGGAAGTCGCTTGGTCAATGGTGATTAAACCTCGACCCGAAGGTGGCATAGGGGTAAAGGATTTCAAAACTACTTAAGTGGCCGCAACAGTGGACAAACTATGCAGGTTGTGGACGGACGAGGGCATATGAGGGGATTGGATGAACAAAAGGTACATCAAAGGAGAAACCTTGAATAATATCGCGAGAGGCTATAATGATTCGGCCACGTGGAGGGAGATCTTGCGACAACGTGAAAACATAAACAAATGTGTGGATTGTACAGCAAACCGAACAAATCAGTGGAAGGGGAATGGTAGTCGGCCATCATTAGCAAATGCAGTAGATACGCTAAGGGAGACAAACCCAAAGGATAATCTAGCGATAGGTATATGGTCATCAGGTGCACACAAAATCTCCTTAAACATGTGGAGAATACGGAGGGGTAGCATAACAACAATGTGGCAGAAGATTGTGTATTATGGGGTGAAGAACCTAAGACAATATCGCATGTTTTTTTCAAATGCAGGTTCGCGAGGTGGATGCTAAAGGAGGGCTTTGATGCAACGAGTGGATTGGTGAATACATAAGACATTGGAGATTTTGAAGTCATGACTCATGAAATTGAGAAAATCACTCATGGATCAAAGTGTTGGGGATTGCAATGGACAATGTTTGGTTTCATACTGTTTCACATATGGAAGGAGCGAAACCAACGTCACCATGGAGGAATCTCAACCTCGCAGGAAATGATCATAAGGAAATGCATCAGATCGACAAAAATCGATTTCAAAGAAGAAAAATTCAAAAAACCACACAAAAGGAACGTGGAAGTGAGAGCATTGCACCAATATGATGCTCTTCAGTTGCTAATCCACAACAGGGTGGAAGAAAGAAGTTAAAATTGATTAACTGTCAGGCAAACTCGTCTCCTTAGACAAAGAATAAGTAGAAAGTAAGTATAACTATATTTAAATCAATTGTTTTTATGTGTTGAGCTTCTATAAATCTTACGCGTTAATTATCATCAAATGCGTTCGAATGTGAAGAAGTAAATGGAATGGAATGAGGTAAAGGAAAAGAGAAGATCAACAATGCATATTTGAAATGTGTACATTTGGAGATTGGGCAATAGACTACACCTAAAACTCATTAAATGAAATAATTAATCCCTCCCCTCCCCCCCCCACACGACACTATCAATGGTCAGATCTTCATGTTTTCACTTAGTCCATTAATAAGAGTTTCTCACCTGAAATTTGACCTCTTTTTTTTTATAACTACAACAAAGTGAATTGAAGTGTATCTAATGAATTAGCCCATATTAATGGAAATATCATTTTAAATTAATACATATATATTATATTTATTTTACAACACTGCTATATTTGCAAAATCTTATGTATGTCTGCCGCCTTTTTTATCTTTAAATTTCCCATTGAGGCTTAAGCCCTCATCTACCCCTTGTCATCATGATGCATTCGCAGATGTGGCTTGTCCATCACCTAAAGGAAAATGAATTAAAGAATATTCATTTATTTTATCAAACTAATCGGTAAGTAAAAAGCTTAAAATAGATATATTAATTTGTTGAATAAAGATATCACCTTCCAAGGTTTCATGATGATGATTCCTTCCAAAACAACGTTTAATGTAATGCCTAAAAAATCGTCTAATGGGAGCAAAATAATTTCCAAGCGGGGTATCTGGAACTGGTATGAACTTCCCCGCAACAGCAAGTGGCCAACTGAAAGGTATAAAAAAATAGGATCAATAAGAGAACAGGAAAAGTGTTTACTTGTTCATAATGAAACATGAATGCATCATTTAAATTATTACTATTATGTATTTAAATTTGCACCTTATGAACACCCAAATAAAGAGTAGAAACAAAACTATTTGACTTGGTAGAATCTAGTAACTATCACCCCAGATGCTAAACTTAAAAAACTATGTAATTAGGAACTTAACAACAGGCTAAATTACGGACAATGGTAATCATCCCATATGGTGGGATAGATACTAAATTTAAATCCTTTGTTAGGATCGTCATTACCAACGTATGGAGAGAGGGTCTTCCTATACCCTCATCTTATCCTTGAATTTCTCTGCACTGAAATCACTTTGCAGTCCATCTCGATCCTTACCCAGAATCCTTTCGATCTTGCTTTTCACGATCATGTACCCCTGTACATTGCCCTTTCCAAATGTGCCGCATTGTGATCTCCAAGACCATCCAATGCCATCTTTGATGATGATCATTGCAGCATGTACTAGGCCTGAAATCCCCTATTTCAGTTTTGCTCCTGGTTTCTTTCGGATCAGTGTAATGAATTCATTATTGTTTTTTTAAGCAGAGTCTTCTTCTAACAAAGAAACTTTTGACATAAGCTACCAAATCATCGCTTATGATGTCCCAAAGTGCTTGAAAAATCTTTTACTGAACGCCTGAACCCATCTGACCCTAGAGCCTAACAACTTTTTTTTTTAAACAATTAAATTTCATTAAAAGAAAAAGGCAATGCCCAAGTTACATAGAGTATAAAAATAAAAACAGAAGTAAAAAGAAAAGCAAGAAGCTCGTTGACTCTCTCCCATTAGCTATGTAGTTTAGTTATACAGTAACTAGATACGTTGCCTTAGGAGGTTGGTCTCTTATACTTTCATCATAAATGTCTTCAAAGGGTGACAATAGCTCTTCTTGTGACACTCCGGATCAAAAGAGAGACTGATGTCTTTAATGACTTCCTTAAAAACTACCTCAAGAGGCCTATTAACGTGCTGTCTGTGTCTTTTATTTCTTTCTGTCCATATATGCCATGACAAGCACCCAATAGCATTCCATAGTAGCCCCCAAGGGGGAGAGTGGTGCGTAATTTTTTGCGCAGCCTCCGTCAGATCCCTCAATCTAATATCTGAACTAGATTGGGTGAGAACTGAAATATTCATTATTTTCTAGAATGCGAGATTCAGGTGCTCAACCAACGGAATTGAGAGAGATCTGGAATAAGAACAGTTGAAGAAAAGATGACTCCTAAATTCATCTTTCAGATTGCATAACAAGCAAGCAGGAGGTACTTATACTCATTCATATCTCCAACTTGAGATGCTCCAAAATGTACTACTTATTTCATTACTAGTTGGTAACCTGAAGCCTAGCCATCCCCACTCATTCATATCCTCACAAACCAGCTTGGGGAAAGTTATTGATCTTGTGGGGGGGGGGGCTACTACAAACTTCAGTACACCTATTGGAGACATCCGTTCACTTCATAATTTCTTCAGTATGAAGGCTGTCCATATTACTAATACTTAATAGGGCATGATCATGTTATATTTTTAATACAACCAGTGGAGACTTGACTATTCCTAATAAATTCACAAGTGCATGCAATTGGAATTAGAGCATAGTCGACGACTCCATCTCACTTGAAGACTTCGTCTTCTTGGAATACCTCAACTCTCACCCAAATAAGTACCGAGTACTGACGAAATCTGATGTAGGCCTTGAACAGTTTGTGAGAAATCAGAATCAACGGATTGAAGAAATCCGTCCAGACTTGTGTCAAACTAAACCAGTGAGCAATAGTGATTGATTAGGGTTCAAACTCCTTGAGAATCGGTTGAAGTTTGAATGATTATCCCAATCCAAGGATAATCGATAATGGTAATTGGAAAGAATTGTAGAATCTATGGAAATAAATGAAGAAAGAAGGAAAGAAAGAAAGAAATAAAAGAAATAAAAGAAGGAAAGAAAGAAATAAAAGAAAGAAAGAATAAACGTTGAGAAATACCTTGATTAAAATAAAACTCAACTAGCCTCCTCCTTTAGGGTCTACTCATATTTATACTCTCATGGTTTAAGAGTGGAAAGTCTACCATGAGAGTCCAAGCCATTTTATTGGGCTTGGTCCAAGGCTCGATTAGAATCGAGCCTATTATTAATGCAAGCACTTATAAGGGCTGCATCAGGCGACCCCTCTTGGAATACAATTGTCCTCAATTGGTTGTCTTCCTCTGCAGGTGGATAATATCTTTTTAAATCTGCCACATTGAAGGTTGATGACATGTTGAATTCTGGAGGTAGATCTACTACAAAAGCATTGTCACTAATCATCTTTAGTAGCTTGCAAGGTCCAAAATTCCTATCTTTCAGTTTAGAATAAGATCCTGCTGGATATCTGTCTTTTTTTAAGTGAACCATTACCAAATCACCTTCATTGAAAGTCTGAAATCTTCTAGACCTATCAGCTCTTTCCTTGTAGAGATCGTTGGCTCTGATTATTGATTCTTCTACTTGCTTGTGTATCATTTTGCTGGTTTCTATAATATCTTCTACCTTCTTATTTACTGAAGGTGTGGAGGTAACATCCATTATATTCTTTGGAAAATGGCCATAGGCAGCTACAAAAGCTGCACATCCCGTTGATCTATTAGGCATGCAATTAAAGGCAAATTCTGCTTGAGCTAAGTGTTGATCCCACTGCTTTGGTTGTTTCCCTGCTAGTGCTCTTAATAGATTTCCAAGTGACCTGTTGGCAACTTCTGTTTGCCCATCAGATTGTGGGTGACATGTAGAACTGAATTTCAGATTTGTGTCAAATCTCTTCCATAAAATTCTCCAAAAGTGAGATAGAAATTTTGTGTCCCTATCTGATACGATGCTACTTGGAATGCCATGAAGTCTTATAACCTCGTTGAAGAATAATTTTGCAATGTGAGAAGCATCATTTGTTTTTTTACAAGCAATAAAGTGCACCATCTTCCGAGAATCTATCGACTACTACAAAAATAGAATCCAGCCCTTTACTAGTTTTAGGTAG